>RANZ01000110.1:0-92554 GCA_009805285.1 Neurospora terricola FGSC 1889 | reverse complement strand
CCTAACCCTAACCCTAACCCTAACCCTAACCCTAACCCTAACCCTAACCCTAACCCTAACCCTAACCCTAACCCTAACCCTAACCCTAACCCTAACCCTAACCCTAACCCTAACCCTAGTCCTCTCCTTTTAACCTTTTCGGCGTCCCAGGGGGGGGGGGGGCTTTTTTGGTCTTCGGAGCGAGGCCGAGGTGCAGATCAGCACCTCCCTACTAATCTAAATAACTACTTATACAGTACATCTGGACAAAACACCCCAAATCATATCATCCCTTCGAGTGTTCTTACTTGTCCCAAGCAGAATACTCGCAAAAATAAAAATATTTGCCTAATAGAACGAAAAACAAAATAAGGAAAGATAAAAAGCATCGTAAAAGGTAGCCGGTTAATATGAGGTGCGGATTAGCACCTCACTTTCTCCTGCTGCGGCTCCTGGTCTTTCTTTGCCTGCGCTTATCCCTGCGCTCTTCTCTCTGCCTCCGTCTTTCTTCCTTTGCTAACTCCTTCTCAAATTGCTTGCGCCTCTCCCGTTCCTTCCTCTGGTGCTTTAGTATCTCTTCTTTCCGAGCCTTGATCTTTAGAACTATTCTTGACACGTCCCGGATGCAGTTGCCCCATTGGAAATTGTTAGCAAAGGATAGAGCATATCTGTGATCTATCACCGAATTGTTCTTCTCTCCTAGAGCTCTAGCTCTCCTCAGAGTCTTGTCCGCCGATAACTTGTTGGGTAGGACGAAGTGGTTGATTAGTACCCTGGTTGCGGTGTTGTAGTCCGTCTTGATGGCCAGTTGATTTCTCTTTATTATCCGCTCCTTCTTCTTCCTAGGAGTGTCTGGCAGAGTCGAATCCTGCTGCGGATCTTCTCCTTGAGGTGTAGCCGATTTTGAAGGCATGAGTCCTATCTCTGAGAAGCTATTGATAAGTCCTCCAATTGGTTGTGGGATAGTAGTGCGATTTGTTGATCTCTCGTAAACGGCGTATGCTGGATCTTTTTCGAAAAGTGGTAAGTCCGAGAAGAGGTGAACTGATCGCTAGTCATTTTCGTTAATAGGTTGGCCTTGACGTTCATGTCCTTGGAAGTACGTTAGCGCCCCTTGGTAGACTGGATTGTTCTTGATTGGTTTGGCGTAAAATAGCTGAATACATGTGTAAATGTTCGTCCGCTCGTTTATACTCTGCTCGTTAGCCCTCCATTGCTTCTTGAGTAGGGCATTGACCATAGCTCGCATCCATTGCCGAATAATGCATTTTTCTATGAAGTGTTCATCTAGAATCCAGTTGTATTGCCCCCAGTAATTTCCTTCCTCCTAAAGAGTGATTTGAGTTGATCCGGGCGTGATTCTGTTGATTTTGACGCCTCTGCGAGGAGTTTCGATGAAGAATACTCGTGCGGCCTCGAGAACCTATAGTCCGCACGTCTAGCTTCGGGCTTGCTCAGGGAACTTTATGTTCTTCCAGATCTGGCCGTTGATGACCCTCTGGATCCGCTCGCCGTTTCTGTCAAGGTACATGTGGTGATCCGCCGCGAATCTGGTACACGCCTTTATGACCCGCCTTTTACGCTGGGTATCGTAAAAATTGTCGTAGTAGTACCAGACGTATTCTCCTTGGTCGAAGATGGCGAGAACGAAGTGATTGTCGGTTAGGATCGGAAAATACTAATACCTGGTATATATTAGGGCGTCTCTTGTCTCGGGTTCCTGGGTTTCTAGTACACCCTTACTGGTGATGACGGCTGCGTTCCTCTATAGGATGTAGATCCGATTTCCAAAGTCTCTTAACATCTAGTGCAGAGCTGCTAGCAGGGAGATCCCTTCTATCTAGTTCCTAGTATTTGCGCAATGCCAGAGGTTGATCAGCCCTAGCACGACGGTCTCCTATTCTATGGCTGGTATATTGATCCTGTAAGCCTATAGTTGGGGTGCTCTAATAGGCACGCTTCTCATGGCAACTTGATAGGTCCTAGCGTCGATGTCTGGGATCCCAGTGATGTTGTAGTAAGGAGATTCGGGTCGAATGATCTGCCTGTGATGGATTTTGGCGTATTTGAAATCAGTCCATATCCCCTGGTTAGTCTTTCGCTTTTCGTTGCGAGGGGGGCAGACTTCTCCAAGCTGTAGATCATGGTCAGGCTGGTTCTCAGCCTCCTGGTTCTAGCGACGGAGGTTACTGAGAACGGCGCGCGTAAGATTCCCGGTTAGAAGGCCGATAATAGAACGGGGGGGAAGATCCGCGTTAGGCTGGGAGGATGAAGCGCTCATGTTGACTGGTTGATGTGCGAGGGGCTGATAAGATGTGAGGCTTTGGGAGTTCGAATGATAGTGCTGATTCTGGCGATAATTGTTGTTCTGGGAGAGGTTGAAAGGCTGGAATCGAGGGTCCTTTATACCTATTTCGTAGGTTACCCATAGAAGGCGTTTGCTTCCTTTACTCTTCCTCTCCTCTAGAAATCCAGGCCTCTGGTACACGCGGAGAGGTTGTAATCGTCCAGGTGAATGTCTCGGTGCCCTGGGGTTGGCTTAGAATCGGCAGGGACGCTGCGGGCATTGGCGGGAATGACGGAGCCAATAACGCCATTGCACATCATGGCACTGACAGCAATGGCAGCGACGGTGGAAAGAAACTTCATGGTTGTGACTTCGGAAGAAATGGAATTGGGATGGTGTATAGGAAGGTATGACTGAGCTGTGTGTGTGCTTGGTGGTTGACATGAATGTGGAAGGAGAAAGTGGGTTGAAAGGGGAGGAAGTTGTTAGGTTGAAAGTAGGGTGGTTCCTACACTTGAAGTTCAGCATCTGGTTGTGGTTGAGCGAATGCCTGTTGCTGCCAACTGTCCTTTCTGTTGTGCTGAATACACGATTTCTCATTTCTGAAAACCGCTTTACTGTACATGATTAAACTGGGAACGGTGCAGGAGAGAAGACAGGAAGCCATAATGCATTGCTTCTGAGTTCATCGTGCATCATGCTCACCCACTCCTCCAGCAATTTCTGCAACATGCCCGCCCCCGCATCCAGGGACATCCCGATCATTAAATAAGCCGAACAACCAAACTATTTGCCCCGAAGTTTCTGCCCAATTCCCACGACAGCCTTATTCGTTTTGCCATAGCTGCGTAGCCAGTAAAGTCTGAGCGCGGTGGCGACAACCATAAGAGTCCAACGATCACCCATCACTCCTGAACAAGCAGCCCCCTTCAGCTCCAGTGTGAACAAGTGATGCAAGGAAATCGCATTGCGAAACGTAAGATCAGCAAGTATATCGCTCTCCTCTTGTGCCGATGAAGATGAAGAAGAAGGAGACGGTGAGGAAAATGAGGTGGAAGATGAGGATGGCAGGCGAGTGAGAATGTACCGGCTGTGTTGGGTGTTACCGAGAACCGGAACGAGACGCTACCGTCGCTGGTCGTTGTGGCGTAYATAATCTCGGTGAYYAGGTCGCGAGGGTTCAGGTTGAACTCGACGTCGTCCTCGTCCAGCGGTRGCGGCACCATGATGAGACTTTTCACGCTGAAGGTTGACATCAGAAGGGGTTCTCGCTCTTCGTCGCCGGCKGCCGCCAGAATTGGGGCCTCGGTTCCCGTCCCGTTCCGCAGGTAGAAGCCCGGCCTGAAGTTGAGCGGTCCTCTGGGGGTAAAGCCGTGGTGTACCTCGACAACGTATAAGAATTCGTTCTTGTCCGCACCGCAGAGCTTATATGTAGTCAGTGCGCCAATGACGCCCCCAGAGGAATTGCCGTAGAGGTTCATGACTGGAGGAAACGGGTGATATCCCAGAAATTTTGCTGCTATAGGCATCCTGCTCGAGAATGTCTTACGGACGTCGTCGTCGCCGTCGCCTAGCGACGTTTTGCTCTTGGTGCTCATGGCGAACGCGGACCCCAAACGGTTACTGACTGTGGAATGGTGAGGTTTGGTAAGGAGAAGCGAGCAACAATGCCAAAGGTCGCCCCGTGCTGGTTTTGTTGCCGAAGGCAGTCAAACGGGTAACGCGGCAGCATGTTGAAGAGAAACCGACCAGCAGATGCACTCAATATTGCCGCTGCAACTATAAACCAACAGNTTGGTAAGGAGAAGCGAGCAACAATGCCAAAGGTCGCCCCGTGCTGGTTTTGTTGCCGAAGGCAGTCAAACGGGTAACGCGGCAGCATGTTGAAGAGAAACCGACCAGCAGATGCACTCAATATTGCCGCTGCAACTATAAACCAACAGYCGATGCTGACATCAGGTCATCAGCAAATTGACCTACCCAAATAGGTACCCCGGCAGCTGCCTGGAACCAACAATGCAATGACGGGAAGCAGTCGAACCACACCACGAGAAAAGACGGTGTGTGTGACAAGGGCAGAGTTCTGGGCTTGGACCAAAGAGTTCAATTCAGCTAATAATCTTCTTTGGTCTCGAAGGCCTTGTTTTGATCCTTTCAACCTCCAGAAGAAGATTGGGCTTCAAGGCCTTTTTATACCAAAGGGAATCGGTTCGTACTTGAGGTACGTATCAAGCCTTGTCACCTGAGGCTTCAAGGCATCTATCATACATGTGGAACTTCCTGAATGCCTTCATCCATTCTCCATCTTCCTTTTGGCGCCGTCCTTCATCCGGGCGCCCTGCTTCTTGCTTGGTTGGCTGTGGTTGCTTCTGGGATGACTGGGATTGTCTCATGGTGTTTCATCAGCGTCTTCGGCGCTTCCATGGTTGGCTCGCTAGCCCGATGGTATTGAGAGGGGTTCGGATAGGCAGTGCCGGTGGCCAAGAGTCCGGCCGAGGTGAGTGTTGCGGCCGGAGGCCTCCGGGCATCTCGAGGCTAATGCCAAGCGTTGAGGCTCTGCTGAGCTTTGCGACCCTAACCCTGGACTGTGGGCGATGTCCGTGTGACATAGTGTGAGGAAGCGCGTAGAAGGGACAGTCTTCGCGATGCTATCTTGCGACAAGCAATCGGCGAGAACTTGGGAGGTGAGTATGATCGCGGGGTCAACGTCCTATACGACAGAAGATCCTGAGATCGGACTAGCAAGTTCGCGACAAAGGGAGTCAGCGAACTTACTAGAAGAGCTTGTTGCTAGTCACTGCAATCGTTTAGTTGCAGCTACCACTTGATAGGATAACCTGGGTCCTTCCAAATATCACGATGAAATGTGTGCAAGTCGTAATATTAGAAGAGTAAGAAAGAAGATGTCAGAGGGAGAAAGGCGTGGCCGAAGGCCGCCCCGCGCGGGAATCCCTTTATGGGAATTCCCTTATCTTTGCCAGAGCCTCTGACAGGGGTGGGCATGGCCAGTTCCAGGCCCAGTCTAATCTAATCAATTGAACTAGTCATACATGGATTGCGTGGAATGCAATGATTCCGCATCACTGCCCATAATCAATCAATACAAGCTTCATCACAAGTTCTGCATCAAGTCTTTCCTCTACAAGTACATAACCATCAAGTCGGCTCCATGCCAAGTCGGCCTCCAGCATAGGCTAACATTGCTTAGAATATGGAAAATCACGGGTTTTTCTTAGATAAACGGCCTAAATTATATACTAGCTAGTAGAATAAAAAAAGGAGGTAGGTGCAAGTTTTTGGTGGGTGTGAGCAAGTTAAGTCTACCACGTCTCAAAATGGCGATTAGGGTCAATTCTCCATGTATAACAATTGTTCGTCACTCTGCCTCCGTGCTTGTGATTGACCCCCTTGCAATCACAGCTGTCCGTTGGCACTGACAGGTAGTGGACGCATAGGTTTTTCTTGTATGCGAAGCTACACTTGGGCTTTATTTCAAGCGAGACGGTGATGGAAACATAACCAACGCCACCGTTATACTCAAAGTCGTATTCTTCGGACCCGAAGAACCCAGGCCCAAGGTCCGAGTGCGCGATCGAGTCGCAGAACCTCCTCGTGGCGTTTAGCATCCGCTCCCCCTCGGTCTCTTCTCCGCTTTCATAACATTGCAGGGAGTTGGTCCGCGCGTCGCCTTGCTGATAGGGCGAGGGCGCAGGCACCGGCACCTGCACGGGTTCGGTAGGTTTGGGCGTGATGGTGGTTGATGTTGTTGTAGAAGAGACGCGACCACAGGTCGTCCGCAGTAACGCGCTATTCTCATCAAAATAATCACCACTGTCTGGAGCTCCTGGCCTGGTCATATTTCCGAACCATGGCGGAGTGAAACAGAATGGATCGTAGAAGTCGGTGAAAGAACATTCATCAACCAATGGGTTTTCAGGGAAGCCAAAATATGCCCGGACAGGTTGCTTGGGCCAGCTTCCGGAGGGGGGCGCAGGGGCGTTGGGACCGATGGATGCCGGAGGCTTTGGGAAGGCACCAGTGGCAGATGTTGTTGTTGCCCTTCCGTCGTTGCCCGTGTAAACAATAGCAGGCCAGACAGGTGTCGTTGCTGGAACGGGCCATATAGTAACGGCGTCTGCACGTTTGTTCTTGGCCGCGGCACCCTGGGTTATGGTTACTGGCTCAAACACCCATTCTGTAACGGTCAATGGCGCCTGCGTGATGGTGCTTGTCCAGGTTCCTTGGCTGACAGTGATTAGCGGATAGTTGACAGTACTGGTTGCACCTTTCCACGGTGGTAGCTTGACATTGCAAGGAGGAGAGCAAGTGAATTTGGGTTGATCCATCTCCCAGATCGCAGGGTCGATCCAAATAGCTTCGTCAAACTTGGTGTTGCCATTACTACCCACATCAAGAATGCTGATTTGGGACCAGTTGGGGTGCGTGTCGACGTTGAGGTTGTCGATGGCCGGGATGCCTTTGCCGTCCATGACAGCCATGTACTTGGCACCGATGGTGACAAGATTCTGGAAACGGACGTTGGCGAGGTTGTTTTCGAGAAGCATCAGCGCCTTTTGACATAACTGCGTATCGATGCAGGTCTGCGCATATGTTGAGAACCACTGGGTAATCGGATGGTCATTAGTACCTTGGAAGTAGATGCAAGGAGCAATGGCTGTATCTGGGTCATCACTTACAGTGTAGATGCCTGCACCAGCGATAAATATGTTTGCCGAACCTCTCATGACCACAGACCAGGATTGGTCACAGCCACTGAATTCATTTCCACCAGCACATGTATAATCGGGGTCCCCCGGCAAAAGGCCAACAACGGCAGCAAAAGGAGCTGGTGGTGGCGGAGTCGGTTGGAAGTAGGGCGATTCGGTTTGCAACATACCAGCGTATATGTTTGCTGCCTTGTGGAAGTTGTACTGGTAGAACACGGCGTGCTCGGACGCAGTGCCGTAAAGCCTTTAGTCATGAGGTTAGTCTCTTGGACTCCAGAGCTGTGATGGGAGGAAGACAAGATGTGGAAGCTTACCAARTGGGTTTCGTGCTTTCAATCAAAAAGCCACGAGCAATATATATAGAGGTCTGCACCATACTATTGTTTCCGCTGACCAGATCAGGGTCACTGGTGGCAGGTAAGGAGTTGTTAGTCCAGCCAGTCACAAGAGGTGGTACCTTTACTCTTCTTCATGTCGGGGGAACAGTAGAGCACAACTTACTCAAGCATGTGGTCCGCTCCCCAAAGCCACATATTTTCAAAGTAACCCGACGCCGATGGGGTAAGGTGCATCATCAGACTAGCAGCAGAGCAGCCTGAGTTGATACCGCTAGTGACGGGAGGACACTCTGCAGGTGTCAACTTTGTTCCCGTCGCACCTCCTATGCGTACGTGGCAATCCCAAAGCCCGGCGGAGCCTTGTGCATCAGCTTGGATATTCCATTCGATAACAATCAGACCGGCTGTCGCACCGCGTGTCGTGAAAAGGAGATCCTGCATCTCCACATTACCAACGTCCCCGGCATTTCCAACTTTGATCATGACCTTGGGATTGCTACAGTAGATATGAATCAGCGTTTGGACAGCAAATAAAGAGACAAAGAGCTGTAACGAACCTGGCATCCGAGAAATACGAGCCTGACGCAACCAATTGGGACCATGCTTCACCCACAATCTTGGCACCAGAGGGGATAGTGACGGTTGAGGTGAGAATGTATGATCCGGCGTCGACGAAGAGAATCTTGCCCACACTTGCGTATAGCGCCGCCTGGAACGCTTTTGTGTCGTCGGTAGAGCCGTCTCCTTTACACCCGAGGTCCTTTGTATGCACAAACATGGAAGTAGCTTGATCTTCGTACTGAGGCCTGGGGCGTTCAAAATAGTTTCCTTGGGGATCCAGAAGTGTCGAATGCCTTCGATAGTTTCCGATTTTCCCACCCATGGAGAAAGTACGAGCCGTCGTCGATCCTTCATAGACAGGTCCAACGACCCACTGGTCTATTACAGGCGACGAAGCCAGAAGGGTGGCGCCAGTGGTATCGGCTACAGCAACCGAGACACCTGAAAGGACAATGTTATCAAGGGCAATCCCTGTGCTGCCCTTTCCAGGAGTTGCTGTTATGGGATTGACAATGACGACAGTACCGACGTTTGTAAAGGAAGAGTCCATGATTGAGACAGAGCCGACTATAGGAAATGGGGAGTTAGCATGATACCTTTGAGCTGTAACAGAAGGTAGAGATATGAAAAGCGTCTCGCAGGGCCTTTGATGCTGTATGGACAAGAAAGACACCAGATCCGAAGGGGCGGGAGAAAAAGAGCTGGGAGGACACTCACTGTTGCCAACGCCACCATCACCGACGAGCTGAAATCCCGTCTTCACATTGTTCATGGTGATGGACTTCCATACCCATCCCCAGTCCCAGATAACCTGGATTCCAACTGTGCATCCATTGAACTTGAGGCGTTGCGCAGTGAACTGCTGCTCGCCACCTTTGAGCCCGATTCCACCYCCGGTAAATGTGACRTCGGAAATGCCTCCACCGSWGCCATTCTCTGCGAACAAACCTATCTGGGACGAGCCAGCTGCTGCTATCAACTCGACGTTTTGAAGGCTTGTGGCTTGAGCGACTTGGTAGTGGAGACAGGTGACCGTGGTTCCTGAAGTGACCTTTCGGATGTCTATGACGATGTTTCGAATTTGACGGTAGAAATTGGCGGTGTTGACGTAGTACCTAGAAGATAAGTAGGTAGGGAGTCAGTCTCGCATGTCCTGGAATACCTCTGCCTAGACAATGTGGAATGCGTGCAGGTAGGTACCGGTAGGGAGTGGTTATGAGGGTTGAGACGGATGGATAAGGTAGTTTGGGGTCCGAATTATTACGTACTCAGGGTCCCCGCCATCAACACCCTGGCCTCCGTCGCCGGTATACTCATCCGTGGATAAGACACCTAGACCAACAAAGCTTGGAGCAGCGACGATGGTCGGCCGGTTGTTGGCATCTCCAATGACCTGTGTTCCGAAGGGCAGGGCTATGGTCGAGGATACTAGGTAAGTCCCCGGGGGGAAATACACGATGGCGTTCTTAGTCGTAGACCCATTGCATCCTTTGCCACATCGGGTGCTGTTTGTCCCCATGGCCATGTTGATAGCTTTTGTGTCATCCTGTGCACCGAGGAGGGAGAGTTGTAAGTCAGTATAAGCACAGACAAACCAGTTAACACAACAAAGCTGGGTATGTATGTGGTCGTGCGGAGGAGAGTGTGGGATGGGTTGGGCTTCTCTTTCAGCGCATTGAACTCTCCGTGATACCATCTCCCACCGCTCCATAATCGAGTACATTTCTGAAGATGGCCTGCATTTTGGTTAACGGATGAAACATGCCGAACATCCGGGCAGGCCTGACAACAACTCACATAGTTGGGTTCATCTCCCCAAGGCACAGTGCCTTTGCGAGCAAGACTGTGACATTGCGATGAGTGTGAGCAGGCGATTTGCATTAACAACGGGAAGGAATGATTCAAAGAAGACTTACCTTTGCATCCAATACGTCCCCGCGCTTGCCGTAGCCGCACGCTTCGTGACATTCTTCCATCCGCCCATCGAGTCAGCCTCGGCTACAAGGGCTGCAGCTGCCGCGATTTCATCCGTGATATCCAGAAGCGGCGGTACATCCTGGTCAATACCTCTAGATGCCATGTTTTGCTTACCTGCAACGCCACCTCCGCCGACAATACTCCCGGGCTTCAAGCTGTATTTATTACGGAGGGGCCGAGCCACTCGGGCCTTGTTCAGTCTTGACGAGTCGGCAAGCGCTTTCTTCACGATATTCCGTGCGGCTTCAAGGTCTTTGGCTGTCGATCTTTTGAGCAGCGGTGTAACGTTATGCTCTGGCATGCTCCGTGGCTGAGGAACGACATTCTCTGGTAGGGTCCTAGGAAGCGTCGCGTTACTGCGAAGCATAGGAATCGTTTCACCCAACAGGTCTGACTGGGGAACCTGGACATACGTAGATATTCGCGTCAGTTCCTAGATCATATAAACAACGTTGTAGCTCGTTCCAACTTACATAGTGCAGAGTCTCAGTCAGATTGATGTGCACCCGATGTTCATACCCTTTGCCCGCCTTGATGCGGGCCCTCAGCTCTGCGGCCGTGACGGGCCTGCCAGCAAAGGTACCGTTTTCTCCTGCTGAGCGTTTGTCCCGGTTCTGGTAGACGTACGTGTCCTCATCAGTCCCATCATCAACAGAGATGCGAGCAGCTATGCCATCCGAGGGTAGGGTGTCGCGCATAAAAGTGAAAAGAATGATCGATCTGTGGGCGATATACCGCGGATCGCTACTGGCTGCACCTTCGAGCACTGCACGAAGACGTCCGTGAGCGGTTGCTTGCCCTATCGGTCGTACGGGTCAGCGAAAAATGGAACTCATCTAGTTTGAAGGTATGACAGAATATTGAACGGTTCGCGATGGGCCCTACAATCTTGTTCTGCTTTGACTCCAGTCTCGCCAATCGGGTTAGGACAGCGAATCGCGGCACACCGAGTTTGGGCCAGGTTAGAACCCCCCTCGCCGTTTCCACCCTCAACCCTAATAAACATGTCAGTATCAAACATCGGTCTCTACTCTCGGCAGCCAAAGCACAGGACAAAGACCAGACATTCAAAATCACTTTTGGAAAGGGCGAAAATCTACTTACCATGTRGCCGGTGGGAACTCATCACAGCTGTACCAGATATTGCTGTAACGGATCGCATTTCCCTGTCGCTCGTGCATCAGGGCATATCCTTCCCCTGGCTCTGTCGCGGTCGTGAACCACTCGCCATCATGTCGCATAGGCTTCTGCTGATTAGTTTCCGGACATGGGTGGGTAATTTTCCAGCTAGGCGGACATGATGCGCTGCGACGCCTCTCCTGGTGAGTGTCCGGCTGATAGGCATTGGTGTTGCCTGTATCCAGATCATAGCCGTACACATTATTTGGAAGATGGCTGTTTGGATGTAGGTTCTGCCCTCGTGGGGTCGCCTCAAAGTTGTCGGCATTCTTGCATATTTCCTTCATGTAGAAACAGTTGTAATGAAGGTACACCGTCAAGTGGAGGTCGATAACAGGCCATGCAGGAACGGATGAAATAGACCGGCTTTAACCGTACAGAATTAGCAATGGTAACAAGGTTCCCAACCGATAACATAGGGGGCGTTTGAGCAGCTTTGCCTTGGCGATATAGACGATTGTGGGGGGCAAAGGGAAACGGGTTGACTGACTAGAGGTACTGTCCGGGGTTGTTAGCTACCGGAATGTAGTCTTGGAGGTACTGAGCCTCTGACACTTGAGGAAAGAATAGATAGAAGAGCTGCGCAAAAAGCGCAAGAAGCTTCAAGACTTCCATCTCGTGGGTATGGCACAGTCAGCAACAATAGGTAGGTAGAGAACATGCAAAGAGCTAGAGTTTCTGGAGGAACAGCACCAAGTGATGGTTTATACTCATACAATATCTCATGTGTCAAGTCTCACTGTCTTCACCAGATCCACCAAGGATCCTCCAAAGCAGCTAGAAACGGACAATGGTGAAGTAGAGTCCAGAACCGGCGCGTGGAATTAGCCGCTGTGCGATAGGAGGGTACCATTCCTCCCATACAGCTAAGATTCGAATCCATGCGTGGCAGGGAATCATACTCCCAGACACCTCGTATTGGAGACGGAAAACAGCTTGAGTTGTGTTTTCATTGGGAAGGTGTATACACCGTCAAACAGGCGAGGTAGGACTCGGAACGCGCGCGGAGATTGGTTGCAAAACGGCATTAAGCTGTGGACGGAGGAACGCCTAGATCGTCTCTAGTGTCCATAAATGTGAAATTTGCGGGCTTGGACGCATATCAAGCCCTGGTCGGGAAGAGGACATATCCTACAGTGTAGATGGATGCTTGTTGACTATGGGAATGCTGCCGGAGAAGGCCGAGCTTACTCGCCACCGCTTTCTTTAGGTAGAGGTAGATTAGACAATACTACGTTTGCCCATCTGAAGAAATTTTAACTCCGAGTAGCCGCCGTTTGTCAATATCCCATACGAACTTTAAAAGGAGAAGTTTTCAGGATGACATGGCAGAATTACCGTACTACGAAGGAGCCACGGATGAGAACCAAGGAATGGATAAGAAGAAGAGAGCTTAAAACTAGGTACGTACCAAATGCAAATCTATTAGATCCATCACTACTTGGCAGGTGGTGTGAAAAAAAGTCCGGACACTCACCGGGTCTGGTTTGGTGTGAGCGTGTCCGGACTACTTTTCACATCGCTTGCTTGGTTACAAGGCTGTTTTTTGTTTACCGTTGTCGTTTTTGGCCATGGTTCATCGTTCATCGTTGTTCATTTGGCTACAATCCAACGGGAAGTGGAATGACGAATGTYACCTAGATTGGGGATGATACAAGGATGGAGTGAGTAATGGAGATGATGTAGAGGTACCTCTGGGATGGCAATGAACATGTTGATGATGAGAAGGATGTACGTACCTAAGAACTTGGAAAGTTCCATCGGGAAGCGAAGCACGAAGGACCAAGGGACCAAACCAAACTGTTGCAGCCAATCAAAGCTCACAACATGTACACCACACGTTGTGTAATATTTAGCCCGATCCGACAGTTTGGATCCGAGAAAATTCTCTAGTTAGATGACAAGGCTAAGAAAAAAAAGGCTCGGCTCGCGAGCGCTTAAGTCAGGGTGCGCGGCCGTTGGCCAGAGGCGACTGAGGGCCCCACTAGATACCTTACAAAGCTGGCCGCTCAGCCGCTACTCCACCGAGATGTCACTAAAACACTACGCTAGGTACAATTTGCTGGCCTAGGTTGCCGGCAGGCCGGCGCGGGAATTCCGGGCTCGGATCGTCCAGGAACGATGTGTATGTCAGGTACCGAAAGCTTAGCGGCAAACTGTCCCGACAGGCTAGAACTCGCAAAGCCCAAACTCCTGCCTACTTGGGCTTGTAAACCGCATGCTAGTCCGTCTGTTGGTTGAAAACTCGCAAAGCCTGCCTACTTGAGCTTGTAAACCGCATGCTCGTCCGTCTGTTGGTTTAAGGTCGCAAAGCTAGCATTGCAATACAAGGGTTAATCAGACCACTTCCGGGAACGAAGGAATGAACGATCGCCACCAGGGACTTGGATGGAATTGCCCGA
This sequence comes from Neurospora terricola FGSC 1889, assembly GCA_009805285.1. Classification (NCBI taxonomy): domain Eukaryota; kingdom Fungi; phylum Ascomycota; class Sordariomycetes; order Sordariales; family Sordariaceae; genus Neurospora; species Neurospora terricola. Next base: position 79,104 of record RANZ01000110.1, on the reverse strand, counting down.
GACAACCACGCACGCTCTTGCCCTTTGGGAAATATCCTGAAGGCAGAGACTGGAGGCAATCTCTCAGCTGTTGGCATCAATAACTGCTCTGTCATTGCCGCCCATTCTCGGACTTGGTTCTCGCTCAGAACTTTGATCCCGCATCTCATTCACCCAACCACACTGCCTGCCTGCCTGCCATGTATCTACGCCAGGGAACAACATGGTATGCTCTTGCCCTCTTTCACCTTGCAAGCACAGTTCGTGCAAAGGATGAGTGCCAACCTATATACTGGAACCCCGGTCAATTTGAGAAACGGACCTTAGCCAACACCACCATCTCCGGCTCCCTGGCCGTAACGTCTACTGCTGTCCCCGTGCCGGTCCCCACCAGCCCCCTCATCAGCAGCGGATATGTAACCCCGGGTCAAGTTAACTGTCGGTATACCGCCATCACGGAAGATATGGACATCAACTACTATACTTGTACCTATCTAGCCAACAGATACGGGATCTCTGTCGAAACCTTCTTCAAGTTGAATCCAACAGTGCATTCTGACTGCGGGAACATTGAAGCCAATACCGAGTATTGCGTGGCAGGCTGTAAGACACCCGCACTTTTTGAGCCGATGGATTRGTAACAGACTAATGACCACCACCCGTTGCATAGTCATCGAGCCTCTAAGAGCTTATGACGGGCTYTGCGGTCCCCCAAACAACAACGCTACCTGTCTCGGCAGCAAAGTTGGCCAGTGCTGTAACGCAAACACTTGGAAATGCGGCAGCTCTCCGTGAGTCCCCACACGTCATAAATAGTCAGTCAATTTGGTTGTGCCTAAGCTAATGCCCTATTCGAAATCTAGAGAAGACTGTGCAGACGGAACCTGCTACGAGGGCGCATGTGCAGGAGATTCTGTTTACACCACAGACGGCAATTGCGGCAGCGAGCATGGCTGGAAGCTATGTGCTGGCGTATGGGGTGATTGCTGCAATGCAGCCGGAAAATGCGGTACTGGCCCTTCGTTTTGCGGATACGGCATCTGCCAACTGGGAAATTGTTCCCCAAGTTCAACATCCACCACTACCTCAACCACCACGACCACCACCACGACCCAGCCAACATCCACCAGCAGCCCTAAAACCACCACCTCAACCGCCGCTACCAAAACGAATTCAACCACGACATCCAAATCAAGCACCGCGGCAACCACTACTAGCACGAAACCTCCTAGCACTACAATCCCGGGTCTAGCTGCTTTGCCCTCATGTGGCCAGACATGCTTCAACAACATGCTTCCTCAATATTCCACCCTGGGATGTGCCGCTCTAGACGGCTACTGTCTATGCAACAACGTCGACTTTAAGAATGGCATTCGCGACTGTTCAAACGGGGCCTGTGGAACTGCTGTTGGCAGTACTGTGATCGCTTTCGGAGATGCATATTGCTCCACGGCTTTCGCTACCCACATCGCCACGGCCACCGGCGTGGCTGCTCTGCCCTCTTGCGGTCAGACGTGCTTCAACAACATGGTGGCYCAGTATTCGGCTCTGGGTTGCGCTAGTCCRGCGCCCTCTTGTCTCTGTAAGAATGCCAACTTTGGATACGGTTTGAGGGATTGCTCGAATGGCGCTTGTGGGACGGCTGCTGCTTCGAGTGTTATTGCTTATGGAAGCTCGTATTGTGCGTCTGCCACGGCCGCTCATTAGTTCACTGTGCTCGGTAGATAGTGTAGCTAAGGNGCCAACTTTGGATACGGTTTGAGGGATTGCTCGAATGGCGCTTGTGGGACGGCTGCTGCTTCGAGTGTTATTGCTTATGGAAGCTCGTATTGTGCGTCTGYCACGGCCGCTCATTAGTTCACTGTGCTCGGTAGATAGTGTAGCTAAGGAGAGGATTGCGCTCTTTTAATAACACCTAACATTGAAAATCCCGTTTTTACCCGCTAAATCTCGTATTTTCGATGCACGCAGCACGCCCACACCCCGCTAGCCTAGTAATTTTTTTCCGCTCATTTTCACACAGCCATTTTACACGCATTTGCACCACCCCTTTGCACACACTCACACAACGATTTATCGCCCGCATTACACTCAACGTAAGATATCGTCAACTCCCTCCCTCCTTTCTGAGTTCTCTAACGAACTCTCCAAGTTGACAAAGCTGTCAGAGGAATTGTCAGCAGAGCTGTCAGATGTGAGCATTTAGAAATACACGTTGTCTTGACCCCCTCAACACCACAAAAGTATCACCAGATTGTGACTGTCAGATTTGCTTGCCCGCTGAAGACCAAGATTTACAGGGCATTTACAGGGGAATTACTGGGCTAGCCATGTTCAGAACATTGAAAGTCACGACTTTTACGGGTAAAACGACATATTTTATATAACAACTACCAAATGTGGGGAGGTGCGTACATGGAGGTTTTTGGTGCGTGTGGGTAGGTAAACTCTTTAGAATGTTCCAAGCAATGTACCCTGAAGTATCTCAATGATTACATACTACTACTCTGTAAATGAAGCCTATCTCATAGGATTGAACGCACTCGATACAGGTGATGATGGACTACCTTTAGAAAGGAGGGAGCCCTCATTCCTCATTGCACGTTGCTCGGCCATGTTAGCACGTATCTTTTCCATCATCTTCGAATCTGAGGGATTCAAAGGACGAGGCGTGTACGGGCTATGGCGCCGAACCCACTCCCTCTTTTCCTCTATCTCGAGTGGCGCCGAACAATGCAGGTGCAAGTCCACCATCCATGTGTCTTCCTCCGGCGGACCACCATAATACGGCCTCTCACGTGAGACAATCTTCGCTTTGAAAATATCACCGCGCAAGCTCATAAGCCAGGGATGAACAGCTGAGGTTATAGTTAGCAAAGCCGAAGCCAATAGTTGGAAGTGTTGAAGTGAAACGAATGATCACGAGGGTAAGCGAGTGATGGTGGTGAACTTGTTGATTGAAGAAGGAAGAAAGGGGACGAAAGAGAGGGTGGGAGAATCCCACGATATATGTACACGATGTGAAACGACACGAGTAATCCATGTGTGGATCGATTCTCAATGGGAAGAGACACGATTACTTACCGCTGATAAAGTCACGCACCGTGACAAAATCTTCGCTGCCAGCCGTGACCACTAACTTCGGGTCTAGCTTCCGAAGTGGTCTGTCCTCTCCACAGCACTTGATGAGAAATTCCGCGCCCGAGTCCTCCGTCCAGCTGCCGTCCTTCTTTTGTAAATCCCACTTACGCCGGACGTCGTCGTTAAGATTTCCGTATGTAACCCACTCTCGTTGACCGCGGATATGTGCAAAGGTATCACCACCATGATACTCATGCCACTCCTCCCAATCGAGTTCCCATTGTCGTCCTTCGAGGTCAAAAACTGAAACCTCAAGAGACGAGGTCTTTGGTTCGGTGAGGGGCAGTTGCGAGATCTCGTGCCACGTGCCAGTGTCTGGATTGAAGAATGGTTCCAGATCGTCCTTTGCACCCTTCTTATCCTTCATAACGGAAATGGCGGTAGGGAAGACACCATCGAACTCCCAATAGAGTCGCTCGGTGGCGGGAGTGTAGATGACACGTCTAACTCCCGCGTGTTGGAGCTCTTTGAGCGAGAGGAAGGGAGGCTCTTCCAATAATTTGGATAGGCCCATGTTGCGAGATTGGGCTTGTCGACGCACAGTAGTGAGGTGTGTAAAGTGGATTTGGAATGGAAAGAGTTTGTGTGCAAGGTGAGACAGAGCGGATAGATAGTTAAATACTCGAGAGGTGTCAATGCCAAGGCTGATTGTGGCCTGTACGATAAGGGGCGGGTACATCGAGTTTCTCCCGTAGTGGCAAGTGTGACGCAGGCTGCATGTGTTTACGGAAGCAGGGAAGGTACGTCTGGTACACATACATCAACAAACCCTTAGAAGTTTGTTAGCGCCGACCCGGATACGTAATCCGACTGTGTGGGGCTATACAAACTGGGAGCACAGTCGGATTATCCGGGTCAGCAGCCGGTTCTTAAAACGTCTTCAGACAAGGGAGAGAATAAGGGGATTCTGACGCTGCTATTGGTCCAAACCACACCGTGACCAAAAGCAGGGTAAGAACATCGTATCCTACCGGGCAAAAACTCGACTCCATTCATAGCGGCCAACAACGAACCAGGTACTGTTCAGCCCAGGAATGCCACCTAACCAGCCTAGAAGTGCTAAAATAGCCCTCTGCAAGTACCATGCTAACGAACTTTCCAGGGTTGATATGTAGGTATCTACGCAGCAAACTCGTCACAAACTTGGCTGTCTCCGAGAAGCAGAGCAGATCGGGCAAGTGATAACTATACATAAGTGTGCCTTGAAACTTGATCCATGTGTTGGAAGCAACTTCTTAACAAGTCCCAATGCACGCACACAAGTCCAAAGACCACGAGCATACAGGAAAACACCGTAGTAACTTGACCCGACGCCACTCAGCGAACGGCTTTACGACTTGAAGAATTCGTCGAGTCGGCCATGTGGACACGAGGACGACTACAGAAATACCCTACCTCCACCCAAGCATGCCCGCACACGCAACCCCCCATCGGCCCTTCCTTTACTGCTTGCAAGTGCCAAGTATCCTTCAATCCGCCATCGGGATACTAGCAGGTAACAACTGAGTGCACGATCACGACACAACTTACGAAAGGAAAGAACTCTCAGCTTGCTGCCACGTCTTTCTTCCGACCTTTTTACTGTGTACACTACAACGAACTCCACTTGTGTATCGAGCCATTATTTTGACCAATGGCGTGTTATAGATAGTTACGCTCCCTTCCCCCTCTGTTAAGGCCCAATCAGACTGGAAGGAGAGATTGACATTATTGTTCAGCCAAACTCAAGTTACTCAACTCTGGGCAAGGCTGGTGGAAGTTTACTTCTGGCCATGTTGATGTCAACACATCATTAAGGTACCTAGCTTAGAGGCCCACATTGACGTGTCACGCAGAAAACAAGCTTGTTCGTTCCTTCCTACCATGTCATCAGCATATCTATATTCATAATCATAACATGTGTCCCGGTGCGCATGCATCTTCCCCCCATGCGTAGGTACCTAGCAAGCAACCAGTCTGGTCCCCACTTCTCAACCCCCAATTTCCACTGATCAAGCTCGAACCTCAAGCCGATGTCCATGCTCTAACCAAAACTTCCTCTCAAGGATAAATCACATCGCTCCCAACATTGAATGCACAATGCAAATGTCCCCACAGCGCCTTCACATCATCTTTCCCTCCCCCTCCTCCTCCTTAGCAGCCTTGCAAACAACACAGCCCCCAACGATCCGATCCCTCAACAACCTCGCATGCGTCACCTTCGCCCCAACCAAATGCGCGCTCCTTTCCTCAGCCCCCATACCTCCTAGCAACACATCGGCATCCACCGTCTTCCCCGGATTCAACGCCTCGAGTAAATGCGGCAAGTGAAACACGTGTCCACAAGCGAAGCCGACCAGCGTGTCTGTTTCGTACGTGGTGAAGGGGGAGAGACATTGGGCGCAATGACCTGCTTGGTATTTCTTCGCAGCGGGTTTGGGGCGGCGGTGGGTTGGGGTTGACGGGGTTGGTGGTGGCTGCTGGGATGGAGCGGCTGGGGAGGCGCGGCCGGAGGAGGAAGGTTTCTCGGTCAAGGGTTGCGCCGGGATATCAGTAGGCTGGACGTCCACGTGTTCGCCTCCTTCCCTGACACCAACTTGGAATTTGACGCCCTTGCGCTGCCCGTTTCGCAGAGTGTTCATAGCCGCTGCGACTTCGCTTCTTAGCACGCGGCTGACGCCTTCCGAGATGGAATACTGTATCTCATGCTCCTTCATGATATGCCTTATCCCTTCCCTCAGCCCGGGTATTTGTAATCCCTCGGGTATCCGTCTGACGAGCGTGATGGGGTTGATGGCCGTCCCGACCTCCTCAAGCAGGGCGCGGATGAACTTGGGTTTGTCCATGGAGTACTCGAGCAGATCTTCCCAGAGGTCGGGGTCGTCTTGTTCCTTGGCGAAGGCGATGGCGCGGGAGACGTCACCGAGGCGCTCGATGATGAGGTAAAGGGCTCGTTTCATCTGGCCGGTCTTGGAGTAGAGGTAGACGAGCTCAGGGATGTAGTTGCGCGTTTCGCATTCTTGGGCAGCCTGGGATACGAAGCGGTCAGCAAATGACGGGCAAGGGATATGGGAGACAGAGGGGACTGACCTTCTCAAAGGCATATGCTGTGGATGTCCTCAAGAACTGGTTGAGCAATGGTTGGTCGTAAATGGCAAAGAGGTGGACAGCCAGATCGGCAAACTGGTCCACCATGGTGCGGCTGTCGAGGACCAGACGGGCTAGAGACTCCTGCGCATGTTCGTGGATGCCCTCGCCACGCCAGAGACCGCGCAAGTAGAAGAAGGTGTAGAGCTTCAAGTCCTTCTCCTGCAATTGCGACACCACAAGGTCCGGCTTCACCAAACCATGCTGTGCCTCGTCGACCAACAGCGAGATGGCCTCACTAGTAGCCTGCTCAAGTTGTTCCTTCGACATCTTGAGGAGCTTGTCCTGCGGCACGCGAAGTCCGATGAAGCTGGGAATATCATCCGCCACCGCCTCGGCCAGATGCCCATCTTTGATGAGTCGCATCGCCGAATCCGCATCCTGTAACTTGATGTAACATCTGAGCGCCTCCTTGGTCCGCCCGCTCGCTTCGTGTAACTTGGCTAGACTCTCCATGACGATGCGCCAATCTCTTCCTACCTCGCCATCCTCGACGCTGTCTTCTCGGACATCACGGTACTTGAGCTGGTTCTCCAAAGCAGTGGTGATGGTGCCAACGTCAAATAAATCCGACGGCCATCGTTCCAGCAGCTCTCTGAACCGGGGCTTGCTAACCTGGAGGTAATGGCCCAGCACGACTTCGTAGATGGTTCCGGGAATGGGCGGTCGTGTTCGCTCGGTGGGGATGTAGTTGACAATCTCGTCGAACTTGTTAGCGCCGGCAAAGGTCCAGACCCATTTCTCCCAGCGATCGGGGGTGCCGAGGACCTTGCCGCAGATCTGGCCGGCTTGAGTCCAGTCGTTTGCTTCGACTAGTTCTTGGATCCAGAGTTCGCCGATCCGCCGTTTTTCCTTTTCGGCGAGAGAGTAATAGCTGCGCATGCCGTCGATGACGGAGGAGGTCTCGTCGTAAAAGTCATCGCTTTGGGTTCGGTCGGGAGTTTCGGAGCCGCCTAGCTCGGATGCCCGGTCGGTCGCAGATACGATCTCCGGATGTTCGTCGACCAACTCCCATGCTTGTCTGTACTGCTGGCGTTCTAGCAACCATCCAAGGTGATCGGCCAAGTCTCTCTTGGTTGCCAGGATGCAGTCGTATGGGCTGTGGATGAAGATCTTGATGCCGGGTTTGTTCAGATTTGGATGGACAGCAGTGCGAAGTCCGCTCTTCAGTGCCGAGTTGATCCCTCCCATGTAATTCGACGGGGTCTCATCGCTTTCCCTGCTCTTGATGCTGGCTCCTGAACTAAAGAGAGATTTGGGGTTCAGCGCAACGTTGAGGCCGGTCAGGCCGACGTTGAGCATGTCGGTACCGAATCCAGCTAAAGTCTCCAAGGTGCCTTTGCTGGCTGCAGAGGCTGCTACATTGCGAGCCGGAAGAACTCCGAGGTGGTAATCGCTGGCAGTCAAGCGTTCGAAGCGGCTGACGCTCAATCCGTCCTTGTCAATCTCGGCCTGGGAGGTGAGATCGATCAGGCGCAGTTCTGGTGGCGGGTTGTTTTGTCTGCGTTTGATCCCGCCTGATGGGTGGCTTCCTCCAGATGCTATTGATGCGGTGTGTTTATGACCCGTAACGACATTGTCGGATGCTTCGTCCTCGTCTTCGTCTGGTAAGCAGTATGCGAGCACTAGTAACAAGTTTTGGGTATATAGAGAGATGCCGGAAATGATGCAGTCCATGCGAAGTCTGGAGAGGTTTGGGTCAGTGTAGTCAGTAACACGGCAGAAAGAGCACACTCACAGCTTTACAATCTCTGCCCGTCCAGCGGACCTTTCTCCCGCGTGTTTGCCGACGCCCATGCCACCCGGGTGAACGTGGATGAACCAAATTGTGCCTCCCCATCCCACAAGCAATCTCTCGATCTTCTTTTCAGTTTTCTGGTGTTGTTGCTTCAAGATGGCAGCCGCAGGCGAAGCCGGCACCTCCTTCTGACCCTTGCCCGGTTCATCAGGCTCGATGGACTGTTCGTCAATCCACTCAGCACGACCTTTCCAGACGCTGGCCATGGTATCCCACTCGTCTGTCTGCGGCCGATCAATATGACCAATTCGTTTCCATGCGTCTTCCTGATCGGCGGTTTCGAGATGAAGCTTTGTCCGCATAATTTTGATACCATGCTCATTCAACCAAACAACATATTTCCCCGACAAAGACCACTTGATGGTATTAATGGTACCCTCACCCGAGTGTAAAACGGTATCCTTACCGGACCCAGCGCCCACCATGTTCCCGAGCCATCCTGCCGCCTGAGCAGCGGCTCCTGTCGTTGTGGCGGTACTCTTGCCTTGGGGCGCGCCAACGGTCAGGATGAGCTGTCCGGCCAGACCACCAGAAAGATAGGTCCTGTCGTTCTTGTAATCGGGAGAGAGGGCGACGGCTTGTACGGGTCGGGCAAAGTTCCGGAGGGTGACGTCCTTGACGTCGATCAGAGACTGGACGCAGATGTTACCATCCATAGAGGAGGTCGCGATGTGGATGTTGTTGGAGGGGGTATTGGGGACTCCATGGGCCTGGGCGTCTCGTTTGCGTGCGGCAGAGGCTGGGTTGGTCTGGTGGTGGCTGTCGGCGGAAGCGCTTCCAGGGCGCAAGGGACTGTTCGTCTGGGAGAAGACTCGGGTGAGAGGTTTCGGGTCGAAGGTCGGGAGAGGAGGTGGGTAGGGCGAGATGGAGAGGCTGGTGACGGAGGCGCCATGGGCGTGGTAGACGCGTAGGGACTGGAAGGCGGGCAGTTGGAGGACGTGGATGTTGCCGTTATGCGTTCCTACGATCTGGTGTAGCCATCACAAGTCAGCAACTGTCGCAATGTTCATGGCCATGAAAGGCATGGGCTCTGTCTGACCATCTTGTCGCCAGCCGTCAAGAAGGCGCTTGTCGCGTCGCCATTGCGATACAGGGGCCCGAGGTGTTGAGTGAGTCGGGCATATTTGAGTCTTGGTTCCTCGTCCTCTTCCTCCTCCTCCTCATCGTCGTCGTCCTCATCGTCATCCTCGGTTTCTTCCTCGTCCCCATCTTCACGGTCCCCATCGTCCTCCGACCCTTCCTCTACCGTAATCCCGGATTCTCCATCTGTGCCCGTCCCCGTTCCTGTCGCCGTCGCCGTCGAGGCAGTCGTGGTACCAATGGTGCTGCCAATGGATCGCTTGGGCCGCGCCCTGGGAGACGTCACGATGGTGGTAGCGGGCGTGGTGTCGGCGGTGGTGTTTGCCGTGGAAGAGTCGCCTGTCTCCGGCGGGACCTGCGTCATGTTGATTGGAGCCGAGTCTCCTGTAGTATCATGGCGTAGCTGGTGACGGATCTGATTGATCGCAAAGTTGTTGTTGGGAAGTGTTGAGAATGGAGTTGCGCCTACTATGGTAAGGCGCTATTCGTTGGGTTCCTAGGCCTGGGCTAGCTTCAATGTCCCCGGTCCTGTGCTGCAAGTGTTCGTTGTCGCTGTCGGGGAACGGAGTGGAGGACCGCTACGTCAGTAAGGACAGGTCCACAGGGGAGTGGTAAACGCTTATGCCAGAAGCTCGCCCAAAGAGAAAGGCCTGACATGGAATGGTGACTAGCAGGCTAGTCCGGAAACTCGTTTGAAGATGTGAGTACATCATGAAGAAATTCGTGGTATTCATGCTTCTCAACCACTTGCAAGATGGTGCGCATCTTCTCTCAAATGTCTAGGCAGCGGAATAAGATCAGCCTGAGCCTCATGACCAAACGCTCAACACCTGGCATATTCGTTTAGCAAAAGCGTCACTTGAGCGATCCGCAGGGGTACATCGAGCACAGACCACGCAACCAAAGTCGCATCTGTGGAGAGTGAGCTGCAACGAAGTGCGGGACAGTCGCGTCTCACAGCGCTATCAGACGCGATTTCCAGTGGTGTTGACGCTGCTGGTAGCTCGGGCGCAATTGACAGGAGCTTCCATCCCACCTTGACTTCTCCTTCCAAACAAAACAAAAAGACAGAAAGACCGAATGCGCCAGCTTCGATCACGAATACCTCAGCCTGGACCCAGTCCGCCCTCAGTTATGCACCAATTCAGAACATGGCTTGACTTTGTTTCTGCTGATTTTCTCTTTCTTTTCTCTCCAGCAAACGACCAAGTGATTTGACGACAGACAGACACCATGGCGGCGGCCACTTCGCTGGGAGTTCACCAGCCCATCGGACTGCGACATGCCATCGACGAAGGCTTCCTCCCTCCGAATCCTCCATCTTCTTCCTACACTTGGGAGATTTTCGTCGACCGACAGGCCCACGCCGAGTGCGAAGACGAATTGTTGACCACCGATACCTGCGTCATCTGGTCCCGCGGCGGCATCTTTCGAAAGAGCTTCAGATTCGACATCGAGAACGAGAAAGTCACCCAAGCTCTCTTCACCTATTTCCCCACCTCGACAGACTCCCACCCCATCGTCAACGCTGCCTCTTCGCGGCCCGAGAAACCCACGACCGAACAGAACAAGACCGAGAAACATGACGCGAAGCCACTTCTCGCCCGAGCCCTCGTCGTCTTCCTCAAGACCCAAGCCCACATCTACTTCCTCTCCGGAACCAGCCATGTCGTCCATATGCCCTTTGAGGTCGAGTCAGCCTGCGCCGCTCCGATTGGTGTCATCATCCAACGGAAACAGCGAGCGAACAACACCCTGCCCGTTACCTTGCGACTGCCCAAGGTTCCGCCCAACTCTTTCGTCTCGTCACAGCCCTCGTCCATCTTCAGCCATACCGGCGCCGAATTCTCCATCGAAGGCCTGGGACGACCCAAGGCGCTCCCTTTGAAGCTGAGCAACACATTGGAAAACATGTGGCAACCACCCATGGAGACCCCCGACAGTCCTTGGCCTCGTCTTGTGTGTCTGACAGACCCTTTGCTCGAAATCGGTTTGGTAGTCACCCATCCGGAAAACAAAAAGACAAACAAGAGACGTCAAGGAGCTTTTCCCACTTCCAACTTCCTCAGTCCAGCCGAAGAGATTGTCCATGTCGAAGCAATCAAGATACCTGGCTATGCTTCTTCCTCTCAGGCCAAAGCTTGCATCGCTGTTACCGTTAATCGAGAAAACAGCATGTACAGCGTCTGGCGCTTGACCTTTCTGGAAAATGGGGATCCCTTCATTGGCAAGAGGAAGAAGAAACCCGTCAAGTCGACTCGCAGACGCAGTTCCATGGCTCCTGGCATGCCCAGCGGTGCCAGCACCCCCATCCACCCCTCCATCAGAGATAGCTTCGGTGCTCCTCTTCCCGGAAAAAAGCCACGGAAAAGTGTCAGGATCGACGAGCGTGAAAAGGAAAAGGACAAGGAACGGGCTCTTGAGGGTGTCTTGAACTCTTTAGACCCCCAGAGAACGGATGACGCTGCCCGCAGACAGTCTCGTCGGGTAAGCTCTCTGTTGGCCAGAGCTGACTTGTCCGCATCCCAGGAGAGGGCGACTTTCTCCGAGCAAACACTACATGCCGTGCATGGCGGTAGAAGGGGAGATTCACTAGGCAGTCAACGGACACGCATGAGCGGTGCCTACGGCGGTTTACATCTTGGCGGCTCCTTCAATCATGGTCTCAACAGCCTAGCCGAGGCACCTGTCGACTCTCTACTCGAGGAGCTCCGTGCTGGTGGTGACTTCGAGGGCTTCCACAATATGGGCTTGGATGATCACGAGTTCGAAGGACTAACCCACGAGATGCTCTTCACAAAGGTTCACAGTTTTCCCATGGACAACGCCAACGTCCGCTACTCTCTGGCCAACAAGCCGGCCAAGACGCAGTCCAAAGTGTTTATCCTCGTCGGTCCCCCTACTGCTACTGACGAGCAGGGTCGTGTCCAGATTCTTCTTGGTATCCAGGATGTCGTCGACAAGAGGTTGCAGCTCCTGACTCTGCACGTTCCGCATCCCGTCCCAGGATCAACTGTCGAGCCAGCCACGTCAGGACTCTCCTCCAAGGTTCCCATGGTCTTCAGCGAACTTCGAAGGGCGCAAAACGTCATTGACTCGTGCAAGATCTCGGATGGAAACGAGCAGACTATCCTCATTCTCTCCGAAGACAAAGCTGGTGGCAGAGAGCTGAGCCTGCAATCCCCATGGAGCCAGCTCACCACTGTTGATACGACTCTCCTTCTGCTTGATGATGTCAACAACCTCAGCTACTCGGGGACTCATAGAACAAAGACGGGGTCGGTGGTAACCAAGTCAGATGGAGTTCGCCTCTCCCAGGTCCGCATTGATGCATTGTGCCACAGCTCTCCCCATGGAGTCATCGATCTAATGGACAAGAACGGCGCATTCCATCGCATTCGTCTCCAACTTCGCCCATCCTCTTCCCAGGTCCGCAAGGCCTTGGACGCTTGCAAAAGTGTTCTTCCTTCTTCACATGCCGATCGACTGCTGGCCGGTTGGTGGCATACTACACAATGGCTTAGAGTTTTGAACCAACAGGAAGTAAACAGCACCACCCCCGACCGAGAATGGTCTTCTTTGGTTGTATTGTTGCTGGCGAGCTTCATGGCCCTTGGGCACACGGACGAAACATCGTTGGCCAGGTTGGGTCGTGGCGTCCGAGTTCTTGAACCGAACAGTAATTGGGAAGCCATGGAGCTGTACGCGACCCCGGTGGCATCTGCCAATGTCCCGTGGATGCGAAACAGGGGCTGGCAGTGGTTGCTGGAGGATGGCCTTCTCGACACTATCCCATCCAGCCAAGGTCCGCAGCCACTAAGCTTCATGGCCCGTCATATCGAGCTTGCAAAAGGTTACATTGCATCTGCCGAAGGCATGGCAGCGTTTGGTGTTAATGGCTACCTCCCAACAGCCGTCGAGAGAGATCGCGACAGTCGCAATAAGGCAGCCTGGAGCATGATGCTTGCGCTTCACCTCCTCGTGGAAGAACAGACATTGAGTGTCTTGTCCCCTGAAGAAGTCTCGCCAGGCCAGAGTGATCTTAGGGCGCTACTCTGGCAGCTTGCGAGATGGCTTGGATGGCAGCAGTACGAGGAGCTCTACAGCCTTGGTCTGCAGGCAGATCTCGACACCGATGATTCAGGTATGTTCATGGATCCACGGCACCAAATTCCTTTGACTGACCGGTCTGCAGCTCCTCTTGCCCAATTGGCCATACCTCCACCCCTTTTCAATCCTTGTATCTTGACCTGGATTCGGCAGCATTTCACAACCGATGATGGCCCCGACTTCCTTACGCTTCCTCAAGTCTACGCTACCGCCACCTCGGACGTTCGTGCAAGCAGTCCGAGGGAGAGGGCCTGGCGTAACATGACTCCACGCACCTTCATGTTCAAGAAGTTCTTTGAGCTCCTCAAATCAGCCAAGGACCGTTTCGAAGCTGTAGCAGTCATGCATGCCGCCGGTTTCACCCCACAAATCCTCGAGACGCTCCCAGAAGCTATTTTGACGCCTTTACAGGATTTCATCTTCATCTGCCAGCCAAACCCTCCTCTGTCTTGGCCCACTGAGCTGCTCAAGTTGGTCAACCGCATTGACGTCAGCACTATTCTCAAGCAAGTCAAAGTGTCAAAGGCAATAGGATCAGAACTTCAGCCACCTTCACACACGGCGAAATGGGACTTTCGTATGCTGTGTCAGCATTTGGACGACTTACAAGAACATGGTGAGGAGACTGATGCCTCGGAGAGGCAACTGGTTGTTCGTACCCTGTTCAGGGAGGACAGGAGACTCAATGAGGCCCAGAATCTCTTGTCTTCGGGCAAGTCACGCGTGCTCCGGCTTGATCCTAAGCCAGAGTGGTCTGAGTCGGAGTACCTGGAGAAGCAAAAGGAGCTGGTTACTACTGTTGCGACCAGCACGCTTGCTATCCCACCTGGTCGTGGCTTGCTGTACTACTCCTTGCGTTACCCTCTACTCACCCAAAAATACCACATTAGTGGTTTCAACCTTGCATGCATCATCCGACCTACCAACAACACAGTCAGCGTTGACAAGAGTCAGTTCACAGAGGAAAAGATCAACTGGGCTTTCTTCCATCAGGGCGTTGCTGGCGGGCTTGCGATATCGCCACAAGCCAAAGGCATCGACACCTCATGGATCCTCTACAACAAGCCCGGACAGGACCTGAGCAACCGACACGCAGGCTTCCTGCTCGCCCTCGGTCTGAACGGTCACCTCAAGTCAGTGGCCAAGTGGGTGGCGTTTAAGTACCTTACCCCCAAGCACACCATGACTTCCATCGGCCTTCTCCTTGGCCTCGCCGCCTCGTACATCGGGACCATGGACTCTCTCATCACCAGACTGCTGTCTGTCCACGTCACTCGCATGCTCCCCCGCGGCGCTGCAGAACTGAACCTCTCCAAGCACACCCAAACGACCGGCATTATGGGTATCGGTCTGCTTTACTGCAAGAGCCAACACCGGCGCATGAGCGAAATCATGATGTCGGAAATCGAGCATGTTGAAGACGGCGAGGAAGAAGACCCTCTCCGCGACGAATCTTACCGCCTCGCCGCCGGTTTCGCTTTGGGGTTCATCAACCTCGGCAAAGGCAATGATCTCAAAGGCCTGCGCGACATGCGTCTCACCGAGAAGCTGCTCACCATCGCCACGGCCACCAAGCGCGTCGAACTCGTGCACGTCCTCGACCGCTCCGCTGCCGCCGCCGTCGTTGCTGTTGCATTGATCTTCATGAAATCAGAGGATCATATCGTGGCACGGAAGATCGACGTCCCTGACACCGTGGTGCAGTTTGACTACGTCCGTCCTGACATAATACTTCTCCGCACAATGGCCAAGCATATCATCCTCTGGAAGGGCATCACACCTTCCTTCTCTTGGATGAAGGAAGGACTTCCAAAGGAGTACCAAACCCGCCACCGCCTGACGTCCACTACCCGTCTACAAAGCAAGGACCTTCCCTTCTTTTCCATCCTTGCCGGTCTCTGCTTTGCTTTGGGCCTGCGCTTCGCCGGGTCAGGAAATATCCAAGTCCGCGATCTGCTAGTGCATTACCTGGATGAATTCATGCGCCTCGTCTCCATGCCAAAGAGCAACTTTGACGCGGAGCTTGCTCGCTCAAACGCGCGCATGTGCATGGACATGTTAGCCCTTTCCTGCGCGACGGTGATGGCGGGCACCGGCGATCTGGTGATTCTCCGCAGGCTCCGGGCGCTGCATGGGAGAGATGACAAGGAAACGACGTACGGGAGTCATATGGCTTGTCACATGGCTATCGGAGCCTTGTTCCTCGGTTACGGCACCGCTACCTTTGGGAACAGTGACCTGGCCGTCGCGGCGCTGATTGTGGCTTTCTATCCCATCTTTCCAGCAACAGTTCAGGATAACAGAGCTCATCTGCAAGCCTTCCGCCACTTTTGGGTTCTGGCAACGGACCCGCGCTGCCTTGTCGCCAAGGATGGGGCCACTGGGCAGAGTCTGAACGTCCCCGTTCTCATCTCCCTGAGACGCAACAGTCCATCAGCCCGCGCCGCCGCGGCCAACTCTGCCGTTGACTCGCCCTTTGAGTCCTCGTCGGACGGTGTCGTCATCCGCCGCCAAACACCTTGCTTGTTGCCACCCCTGGACGACGTCCTACGCGTCACGACGGATGCTGGGCAGCAGGGCTACTGGAATTTGACCATCGACTTCGAAACGGACCCAAGTCTGGTGGAACAGTTCAAAGAGAACCAGACGCTGTGTTTGAGGAGGAGGCCAGCGTTTGAGGCACCATTTCCTGCTACCTTGCGTGCTTTGGGACGAGGGGTGGGTCCGCTTGCAGAAGATGGGCAGCCGAGGGATCCGTTTGAGTGGGTTTTTGGACTGAGTGCTGGTGCTGACGAGGGGAGTGGCTTGGATGGCACGAGTGGCATGGGTGGCGATGCTGCCAGTGCTAATGGCCGCGGTATGGGCAGCGAGCTTGGAGAGTTGGCAAAGCTGACCCATGCTGAAAGAGCGGTGGTCATGGACCGCCTTGGCTCTGGCGGAGGCGTAGGCGAAGGCGAAGGCGCCACGACTTTCGTCGATGCCCGTCTTGTGCTTGAAAATGATCTGACCGGAGGTGGCATGCCGAGCCGAGAGAAACTCCTCGGTCTCCGACTGTTGTTCGAATGGATGGAACGGCGGCAATCATTGGCTGTGCAGTCCCCTGCTTCTGCTTCTGCTGCTTTACCTGCGTTGGGTACATTGCCCGAAACACCGGCGGCGGCGGCGGACGTTACGACAGCGGGCAACAGGACAACCGCGAAAGGGAAGAGTAAAGCCCGTGTAGGACATGCAGGGCACGGACCCACGACCAGGAGTAAAGGCAAAGGGAAGAAGGTATCTGTCGAAGAGGAGAAGGAGCATGGTGTGCCAAACTGGGATGAGCTGCGTGAGGGATCTGGCCATGGAGCGGGAGTGGCGTCGGGGAGTAATTGGTGGACGAGGGATAGTGTCATTGAGGATTTGAAGGGAAGGGCTTGGTTGGTTGGAAGGGAGGGGGAGGTCTGATATTGATGAGTGATGCACACGGTCATGAATGATGAGTTATGGACTTATGGCGAGGCTGGTGTTGAAGTGCAGGAGTGCTGTACGGTAAATCATCTCGATTTCACCCGGTAATAAGCATGGAGGGTACTGACGTCCAACTAATTCGAGGAAATTATCGAATAGCCCTATCCTGAGACTAACATCCACGGTAGCAGAACATCGATGATGAGTTTAGAGGTTTGGTACTTTGTATTGCTGATAAGTGTGACTACCTCTACAAAACTTGCGAGGTCTTTGTACCGACAAGATATTACCTTTAAGCATTTGCATTCGATGTGTACATCTGTTACCCACTATTCCCAATCCATGTCGCCACAATAGCCCTGTTCCATCTACCTCCCCTACCAGGCAGCCATTTATATCGGCCATGAACCTAGAGGTTGACACGGCCGATTCTACAACCTCCCCACCTTGATGGAAACAACAACCCCCCAGCCCCCTACACTCTCCCATAACCCAAACTCGTTCTCTTTCCTAAACGTGACTTCCTCCGCCCTAACCGTCATAGTAATCCTATCTTCCTCCAGCATTGCACCATCCCTAACAGGCGTTATGACCCGCTCCGTCGGTGTTGGTGTCTGCGGCTCAGACTTGGAGGAGGTTCTGCGGAAGAAGCTACCGAAGCCGGACTTCTTGGAGGAAGGGGAAGTTGGGGGCTTGGGTGACTCGACGGCTGCTTGGACGGTTTTGCGGGCAAGAGTCGGCTCGGGACGCAGTAGCGAGGCAATTCGACGGGCAAGGACGGGGGTGGTGAACCAGTTCCATGCTTCCTCGGGTCCCAAGTGTGAGCGGGAAGAGGAAGAGGAAGATGTCCCGGTCTCGAACCTTCCCCACTCTCCGAAACTGTAATCGCGCGACCGGGCCGGGCCCGAGCCCGAACCCGAATCCTTCCCATCCCCCTTCTGGTCCACGGGTCTGCCCTCCTTTTCGTCCGTCACGACTTGCTCAGGAGCAGCAGACACACAAACAACCTTGACCACCTCCCCCTCTTCCTTTCTCTCCTTCGCCCCAACCAACTCCCACCCCTTATCATCCCTCGCTTTCCTCTTCCTCGCCAGCTCTCTTCCCGCAGAGGTTCCCTCCCCCGATGACTCCACCCCCGGTAATCCCTCCGTCGGCACCAGCACCAACTCGGCCACCCTCGGCGTTTTGGGCAAATTCACGACGTCTTCGATGAACCACTCAATGTGCGGTACACATTGCGCTACGAGAAAAGCGTCGCGGGAGGACTGGGCCGTGGAGCGTGCGTGTTGAGCGGAACGGAGACGCGAGGGGAGGGTGCGGAGGTGGGTGGTTAGGGGGGATTCGCCTGCTCGGATGGGAATCGGAACGGAGGATGTGTCGGATCGGGAGGGGCCAGAGGGGCCGGAGGAGGACCCGATGGCTTCGGTGTAGGAAGGTGGAGGGAGGAGGTCGGGCTGGGAAGACCCAACGTCGGGAAGATGAGGTGACTTGGACATCTTGATGGAATGTATGTCGTTCTGACTGGTGAACAGGCAAAGTCGAAAAGCGTTTTAGACCGGGGGACGACACTGAAGCTTGAACTGAAATACCTACATGTATGTTCGTTCGAACGTCAACCGGTTCGGTGCCGGCAACCCGGATCCGAGGGTGGTGCTTGGGAACCGGAGAAGGAGAACACAGGGCAATCGAGGCGGAGCGATGGCGATATCACAGGGCTTTGCTCCTCGCTCGTGATTAGGTAGCAGTCTGATGCCCGACTTTCCAGGTTCAGCCTAGAGAACTTCTCGTCGATGAGAAATCGACTTGTGATCTTGCCCCTGGGGCTGTGAAGTAGATTCAAGAGGCTGGTTGTAGGTAGGTAGGGGAAAAAGACACGATTGACCGTGAGTGGTTTGTGAACAAAGCCTGCGAGAGAGAATGTCAATACTAGGTATCGACAGGTGCCAAGATGATAAAGTCCTCCAAACACGGCAACCTTCCGGCTGGTTGGTTTTAGTGTTGAAGTAGCAGTGGTGTTGTCGTACCTGGTACAGATCACCCAAACCGTTGCAACGGTCTCAACTTATAAGTGAGACACAGCCACAATCTGGGCGGACGCCAACCGCAGTGAGGTTCTTTTTAGTGTCTTTGCCCTTGCAGCAATTGTGGACTGCGCCTGGGAAAATGGTCACTGGACCGGGAACAGAACCCTTATGCCAAGAGAAATCAGGCCAAAAGGGGACGGATAAACGGCTTCAAGGTCGGTGTTGGTTCGTAGATATCGGTGCCTTGGGAAATGCCCAGTCTGATGCTGGGCGGCAAACAGTGGCTGGTAGTCACCTCTAATCTCCTGATTCGGATCGCTTTGCTGTCCGCAATTGTTACCGACGAGGTGTTGACTACAGGTACCACAGTAGAGGTAATGGTCAAAATCAAGGTTCGAATCGGAGGTCTCGGTGAAGAGCTGAACTGCAGGTCGTTGTCCTTCGGGGGTAACCATTGCGGGGGACCGTCGGATTTAGAGGTACATTTTACATGAGATTTACTCAACCGGATACCGAACGTCCTAAATAGGCGCAGAGGGTAAGCGCGGAAACCTGCAAGAGAAGTGGCGGCACATGTTCGATGTTGCAGTTTATGCCAAGTGCCAAGGGCTGAGCCTCTACCAATTACAATCCAGCCCTTGTAGGCATGTTTTGTGAGCAGACCATTTTCCGGCGCTTTGTTCGAACTCTGCTACCCTACTTCGTGAAAAAAAGGCAGTGCAACACCGCGAACACCAACAACTTTTGTACCAACCAGCCGTGGCTTTGTGGACGAAATGGAAGAACCTTGTAGACAAATCAGTTTGACGTCAGTTTGACGGTCACCGGCCTATACCCGATCAGGTACCGGACATCAAAAAACAGCATGGCCATCATGAGCCACCCGCGAGGCGGAGAGCACTTGCGTCTGGCCGATAGCGACAGTGAGCTGCATGTGGTAATTGTGGTTAATGCCCGTTGACTCCAAGGGCCAGATATTCTTACTGGTAAGTATATTAAAAGGGAGAGACTCCCCCATCTCACGCTTCTTGGAAAACCTACCAGCTACCTACCCACCTCAGTCAAAGTATCAAGCATAGAGACACATTCAGACAAGATGGCCACCTACAAGATTGCCGCTCCCGATGAGTACCTTGCCATTACTGGCATGGGTATCAAGACCCGTAAGTTCTATCTTAGCCTCTCCTATAATGCCCGCGACGTCAGCATCTAACAAGTACCACCAGTCAAAATCACAAAGGCAGCATGGGTTTGGCCCTTCCAGCGCTGCATGCGCTTCAGTGTGCAACCCCACGACTACGCCATGAGCCTCCAAGCCATGACCCAAGAAAAGCTCCAATTTCTCCTCCCCGTCGTCTTCACCGTCGGTCCCGATGTCAACCAACGAGGTGCCAACATCCGACGAGTCCACGATGATTCAGGAAAGCCCATCGATGGAAGCGTGACCACGGCCGTCTCCGACTCGGTAGTTCGCCGCGAAGACCGGGGCGATGCCCTTATGAAGTTCGCCATGCTCTTGGCCGACCCGGCTCGCGACAAGAGTCCCAACAACCATGACTTCCTCGAGGGCATCGTCAAGGGCATCATCGAAGGTGAAGTCCGTGTGCTCGTCTCGTCCATGACCATGGAAGAGATCTTCTCCAAGCGTGAAGTCTTCAAGCGTAGCATCTTCCACAACATCCAATCTGAACTTGACCAATTCGGCCTCAAGATCTACAATGCCAACGTCAAGGAGCTCAAGGACGCTCCCGGATCGACCTACTTTGCCTCGCTCTCTCAGAAGGCGCACGAGGGTGCAACCAACCAGGCCCGTATTGACGTCGCCGAGGCCCAGCTGCTTGGTAACGTTGGCACGCAGAAACGCAAGGGCGAGGAAGCACAAGAGATTGCCAAGATCCAGGGACAACAGGACCGCGAGCTGGCCAAGATCCAAGCCGAGACGCAGGTCCAGAAGACGGAGCGGGACATTGAGAAGGCAACAGCCGAGGCCATTCTCAAGACACGCAAAGTCGAGCTCGACCGGGACGTGCAAATTGCGGGTATCCAAGCCGCCCGCAAGACCGAGGCTGAGGATGAGGACCTCAAGCGCGAGGTGCAGATCAAGCGCGCCGCCGCCGAGATGGAGCGTCTCCGTGCCACCGACGTCGTCAAGGCGAGCATCGCCCGCGAAGCCAAGCAGCAAGCGGCCGACGCCAGGGCCTACGAAATCGAGAAGGAGGCCCAGGCCAACTTTGAGAAGGACAAGCAGGCCACCGAGGCCACCGCGTACAAGACCAAGGTCGGCGTGGACGTCAAGGTGTACCAGATCGAGGCGGAAGCCAAGGCCAACTTTGAAAAGGCCAAGCAGCAGACCGAGGCGGACGTGTACCAGACCATCAAGCTGGCGGATGCGGAGCTCCAGCAGAAGCTGAGGGCGGCGGAGGGTATGAGCGCCATGGCGGAGGCGTATGCCAAGATGAGCCACGCGTTTGGCGGTCCTCAGGGTCTGCTGCAGTACATGATGATCGAGAAGGGCACGTATGTCGAGCTGGCCAAGGCGAATGCTGAGGCTATCAGGGGATTGCAGCCCAAGATTAGCGTGTGGAACACGGGCGCCGAGGCGGGCTCGGGTGGAAGCGGTGGTGCTCCTGGCGAGCAGAGCAGCATGGCGACCATGAGGAACATCTACCAGATGCTGCCGCCGTTGATGACGACGATCAATGAGCAGACGGGTATTACGCTGCCGGAGTGGCAGTTTGGACGGATGGCTGGGCAGATGTCGGAGGTGGAGAGACGGGGACAGGGACCTAACGGGCAGAAGGAGTAGGAGTCACTCACCTGATTTCTGTCTTTGGTTTGGTTTTTGTTTGTTTGGTGATGGATGATACCACGGTTGGGAGGCTTTCTACTTGCCCATGTTCCCTTCTTCTCTGGTCTATTTGACCGTGTCTTGTCGCTTGAATCCTTCCCTTGAAATGGTTAGACAGATATACTAACCTTAATGCTTAAACGTGTACCAATTTAGTGGGGATTGACCCCAAGTGCTGGTACGATGCGAATACCTAAATATTTGTTCATCCAATTACAATCAATCTTGTTACCAAGCATTTCATAGTAGAGGAGGTAATTAGCTGGATAAGTAATATATATCTGAACGACCAAGAAAGAAACTGGAGGAGGAAATGATCCCTTTATTTGGTAGGCGGACCTGATATCTGTCCGGCGTGAAGAACAAATTCGGGATTCGGGGTGTTCATTTGGTGTTTGACGGGGAGATGAGGATGGCCTCCTGGAACCCGTGGTTGAGCATGTGTGCTGATGGAGCGGGACGGACTCGAGGCTTGGAAGAGATGGAAGATCGTTGCCTTCTCAGGGGCAATTCGAAGAAGGTACAGGGTGGCGTCCACCTGAGAACGAGGAGAGTCGGTTCAGTTGGCTTGGCTGTAAGCGAGCCCCCCAAAAGGGTGGCCCCACATGCCTGGCCCCCAAGAGGGTGGCCAATGCGTGCACCTAACCGAGCTAACCGACGAGTAAGCTTAATGCTTAAACGTGTACCAAGGCAGGATGTCAAATGCGGAGTTGGCGTGGTGGGGAAGAGACGGACACACTTCGGGGTAAGGTGGGGTTTCGCGGGCCAACACCGGGCCATCAGCCAATCGGCGTATATCGGCGTCTGCGAACCCTGCTACGCATTCCACTTCCCCATTCGTTCCCCATGGGGGGGAGCACCACTGACAGCTCCTTCCCCGCAGTCAAAGATGGAGTCGATGGACCCCCTCATAGACCCCCTCAGGCATCTTTCTTACATGGACTTGTTGACCCCCCTGACCCCCAGCCGACGTTTTCCCGCTCCTGGAACGGTGGTTCTTGTTTGTCACGAACAGCACACTCTCAAAAGCCGGTCAGCAACAAATCCCCCCAAATGCGTACCACCTCGCCCAACGAACACGAACTCAACCAACCACCATCACTCCACTTGCCTACTGGTGATCAATGCCATTTTCCCCCGCCTCCCACCCCGTGTTGTGGGGGTGCCAGGGGTGCCTGGCAGCGAACAAGAACATGGACGGACAAAACCCCGGGCAACCCCGGACAAACAGGCAGAATCGGGCCGATGTTATACGTCTATCGACGCCCGCAGACACCAAGGGGCAAATCCCCAGACAACGAGACAAGCGCGAGACAACGCAGCTGGCCTTGAGCCTCTTCAGTTAGATCAGTCTAGAATCAGTCTAGAATGAAGGCGGCATGACGACAAGTCCAATCGAGGCCGATGGGGAACCTTTCGATGTCTCGGGACTTGGTCTACAGATTTGGCTAGACACCATCCAAGGAGCCAACAGACAACATGTTTCCAGCCTGACGGGAGCCCCTATCATCACGGAACAATGGTTGCAATGGAACCAGCTAGACCAGCCTTGGCTCGTGGTAGGTTCCAGTCGCCGCTTCCCTTTCCCCATCCGCTGCCCTGATTTGTCCCGGTTGATCGTTTAACCAACTGGAGACACAACATCGCTGACATCCCCTCTTTTCTCCAAGGTACAGGTGCAAGAGAGTCTGGATTTGTCTTATATATTTATATTGCACGACGCCCTCGTTGTTCCCTTTGACCGGCACAGCATCCTTCAACCGATACTTAATCCCCAATGCCCTCCCGGTGATTTGGAACTTCACTCTCCATTCTCCGATATCTACCCATACACGGACGAATAGTCCAGAGAACAAAAGGACAACCACCGAGACACACACACCGTGACACTCGACACCATGTTCTCGAGAGCGTGGTGGAAGAAGCGCTCCTTGCGAGTGCGCGATGACAAGGTCACAAAGGCAGCCGAACTCTCCCTCCGAGAATCCCTCCTTCCCCTCTGCCTTGTCACCATCCTCTTCTTCCTCTGGGGCTTCAGCTATGGCCTGCTTGACACCCTGAACAAGCACTTCCAGGAGACACTCCACATTACAAAGGCGAGATCTGCTGGTCTTCAAGCCGCTTACTTTGGGTATGTCTTCCCTCTCCGTCACTACCACAACCTCCGCTAACCACTCTTTCTTCCCCAGTGCCTACCCCCTCGCCTCCCTCGGCCATGCCGCCTGGATCCTTCGCCGCTTCAGCTACCGTGCCGTCTTTATCTGGGGCCTCTTCCTCTATGGCCTCGGCGCCCTTCTCGCGATCCCATGCATCAAGGCCAAGTCCTTCGCCGGCTTCTGTGTTTGCATCTTCATTATCGGCAACGGCCTGGGCTCTCTCGAGACGGCCGCCAATCCGTACATCACTGTATGCGGGCCGCCCAGATATTCGGAAATCCGCATCAACTTCGCCCAAGCTTTCAACGGTATCGGTACCGTCGTAGCCCCTGTGCTCGGATCGTACGTCTTCTTCGGTTTCGACGACAATGTCGCCCTCCAGAACGTGCAGTGGGTGTACACGGCCATCGCCATCTTTGTCTATATCCTTGCCGTTGTCTTCTACCTCATCGAACTGCCCGAGATCACCGACGCAGACATGCAGCACCAGGCTGCTGAAACCCATGCTGGCGATGCCGACCAGCCATTCAGGAAACAATACCGCCTCTTCCACGCTTCGTTTGCCCAGTTCTGCTACACGGGCGCGCAGATTGCCATCGCTGGTTACTTCATCAACTACGTGACGGAAACCCGCAAGGACACCGATTCCGCCTTGGGAGCTCAATTCCTAGCTGGTGCTCAGGGGACCTTCGCCGTAGGCCGCTTCGCCGGCGCAGCTATCATGCACTTCGTCCGCCCGCGCAAGGTTTTCCTGATCTTCCTCACTGCATGCATTATCTTCGTCGCCCCTTCCATCACCCAGAGAGAAAACACGGGCATGTCCATGCTTTACGTCACCCTCTTCTTCGAGTCCATCTGCTTCCCCACCATCATGGCGCTAGGTATGCGCGGGCTCGGTAGGCATACAAAGCGCGGGTCAGGCTTCATTGTCGCTGGTGTCTTTGGTGGCGCCGTGGTCCCCCCGCTGATGGGCGCCGTGGCGGATATGCATGATACGGCCATGAGTATGGTCGTTCCACTGGCCTTCTTTGGTGTGGCGTGGACGTATGCGCTTGCCGTCAACTTTTGGCCGTGGTATAGGGATACTTGTGATGCATTTACTACGACGGAGATCGGTGTGAGGGAGAGGGAGGATGGTGTTGTTGGCAAGTCGGTCGTGGACGAGGAGGAAGCCGTAGGCATGGAAGGGCAGACGGTTGGCGAGAAGGGGCTGTAAGTGAGGAGAGTAGGAAGGTCGGGTGCAGGTCTGGTTTTTGTGTTGAAGATACCTACCCGTGGAGAGTGATGGATGTGGGCCAGCCCAAGAGAAAGGGTTACGATTGGATAGAGGCCCTGATGATCAATGAAATTATGACTGTTATACATACAATATAAGACTGGTTTGTTTGTTAGTTTGGTTCTTCGAACATGGGTCGAACAGGGGAGAAATCGAGCTCTCATTGGCCTTCTTCTGGCTTTCGTTTGAAGGCACTGACATTGTGACCAGGGTAGAAAACGCCACAGAAGCCTCTTATACCTCTCTCCGTCTCCTCTCAAGGCCCTTTAGGATAGGAAGATATAAGAAGGTAGCCCCCTACGGCACCCATCCGCTCGAAGCCCGAATACTTTTCCACTCTCAGTGGCTCGAAGGGTGGAACTGGGCGCTTTTTGTACCAAACTAACAAACATACCAGGGTTAGATTGTACATACTTCTGTCTCTCACTACCGTGTTCTTGAAAGGGATAATGCGTGTTCTTGCATGTTACAACTCTTGACGGCATCATCCAATACCCGGGCAGTTATGGGTTGGGATGACAATCTGATAGGGCGAAAGAGAATCGTGATCTTCCTTTCATCGGGCGCTACACTATACTACCTTACCTTGGTAACTTGTAACTATATCCCTCCACCTTCATTCAATATAGAATCACCCTAGAAATATCCCTTGCCATTTGAACTTCGGTGTTCCGTCAACATGCTCATTCTCAGCTTGTTGATCGAATATATTATATGGACACCTGCTCGAGCCTAAGCAGTACAATGATTGCCAATACAGTGCCACTTCTCATATAATCTAGTGCTGGTTTATTTATTAGCTTGGTCCCTACTCCTAATATACTGGACGAGACCTATTCTGAATTGTCCCAAACCTTATAAGGACTAAATGAATAGCTATATACAGATCGGAGAGGTATCAACAAGATCTAATACGGTATATTAAATTTCGGAAAAAGTATATTCAAAGTCAAATTACACTTTGGTTAAAGAACGAAACGAATCGATTAAATATAAAAACGCCTAGGGAAGTTGATACAAGGTCTCGAGCTAACAAACAAACCAGTATTGGACTGTATTTGAGGGTTTCTCACTGCCTGATCCCGAAATTCAAGTACAGACAACGATTGTACGTGGATGCACATGCAGTTCCCCGGAATATCTTCCATCGCCTATTCCTTGAACTATGCTTCTCAGTACCGACATTGATCCTTCCCTATATATCCATGCTTGCTCGTTCTCGTACAGTACCGACACTCATGTTGTACAACTCGACCGGGAGTTATCCCGTAGTCCAGCAGCAGTTCCCCGTTACGTCACGAGGTAACATGCGTCCGAGGTGAGCATCTTCTTACGGCAGATGTAATAACTGGAACTAAAAAGTAATTCCGGACGACTGATTGTACGCTGTACTGCGATTTTGATCTCCGCGATTTGATTAGCTTCAGTCGAAACTTCCCCCTTCCAACTTCCAACTTCTTCCCCACAAAGCCCCTTCCCGTCCGGTTTCCCCTGAATTTGATCATTGATCCCGTACAAAACAAGCAAACACCCCATTACCACCAAGCGACCATTCGATCTCTTCCAAATTTAATCTGGGAACTTTCCATGATCATTTCTCTGCCCACTTCTGGGTTTTGCTGCTTTCCTCACAGTATTTTGCGCTATCATTTGCTCTTCCGGTTTCCGCGGTGGCAGCGGTGCGGTAATCGCGGTACTCTCCGGCGGCAGGCGGTCGTGGGCGGTGGCTGTGCTCCAAAGCAAGAAATGCAAGCCATCACCTGGGGAAACTTCTGGGGAAGAAGCAAACATACAGTGCGTGCTTCATTACCAAGTCTTGGCAAGCGATATGCGTACAATCCAGCCCTGGTTTGTTTGTTAGTCTAGTACGAAAAAGCCAAAGCTTTATTGGATATAGGAAAGCGTTCGGCTTTCTATCGGGTAACGCTGTGAGTGATATCTTCTAGTTTTGAAGGCCTTGAAGGAGACGGAGAGAGGCATAAGAGGACACCCATCAGAGGCTTCTGTGGCGTCACAAACCCTTGCCATTGTCCCATATCGCTTCAAACGGAGGACAGTTCCTCTCTTGAAAGGCCAATAAGAGCTCTAAAACTTCCTTATTCAACCCATAATCGAAGAACCAAACTAACAAACAAACCAGCATTGTATTGTAGTATGGGAGCGTGGCCGATTCGAGATGTTACCTTAGTATTCCAATAACATGTGAGATCCCGAGGACCCGAGGATGCGGACATTTCCCACCTGTCACTTCGTGCCTGTCTCGGGATGTTTGATATTTCACTGTGTCATCGGTGAGGTTTGGTAGCATGGAACATCGAGCATCGAATACCGGGCGCAGTGGAAAACGTGGTGTGGCGGACATGCTCCTTCTCTTTGTTTGTTTGCTTCCCCCACACTTTGTTGAGTTTGGTCACTTTGGTGATTGTTTCCATGTTAGTGGCTGCTTAGACGCCATTCGAAACATCGTGTCGTCAGCCTTCGGAGTTTAACTTGGCTTGGTCGGTGAATCTGAAGAGGGGGTGATATTGGTTGGTACCTACCCGGTACTCTGAATGACTGTGTCAGTGGATCCGCTGCGAAATGCAACCTCTGGTCGCTTCAATCGGTGACGGGAAGGATGAAGGAGAAGGATACCAGCATACAGGATCAAATAATGCCAATGTTGATGGCAAACGAGACCACATGAAACTACATCTGGAAGATTCCGTTCACGTACATGTTTGAGGTAAACTTGTGCCAAAGCGATGAATGGAAGGTGAGGTTGTGAAAGTGGAAGTTGGAACTATAGCACTAGGTAAGGTAGGAATAGCTTCTATGAAGAGAAAGAAGTAAGACCTCACAAACGAAGAACTCCAAAGAACTCCCTCTTGCGATTCCCCTTGCTTGTAAAACACGATGTCCAACTGTGAACTATTGCCAAAGAAGCTATCCCAAAGTACCAGTTAAAGTCAGAAGCCCTCCTAACATGCACATCTACCTGGTTCAATCCTTACACCTTACCAAAGAACTCTTTCCCGCCCTCCAGAATCAAGTCCCTCTTCCCTTCCCTCACCTTGTAACCCAGCTGGAAATCAACGGGTTCCAAGATGACATGACTATTCGTCTTCTGCGTATCGATCGGCACCTCCTTGCCCGTCACCGGACATGTCTTGGGCGTAACGTCAAATGCCCAAAGCAGCGCCGCGCCAAATACGAACATCTCGTCGTCGACAATGTTCTGTCCGAGACAGGTACGCCGGCCCCAGCCGAAGGAGTGCATGGAGGATCCTTCGCGGAAGTTGGGATAGCGGGTTAGGGGAGCTTGGAAGGTCGGGTAGGCAGGGTCAAGGTAGCGGGCTGGGTTGTAAGTTTCTGGGTCTGGGTATTTCAGGGGGTTGCGGTTGATAGTCCTAGTGGAAGTGTTAGTGACATGGATGATTGTGACACGGGGGAAGTGGGGACAGGGAGACATACCATTCACAAGCTAGCACAATCGTGCCCTTCTTGATCTTCACGCCCCTGAACTCATCATCCCTCTCAGCCTGATGTGGCACGCCGAGCGGGACTCCGCTCCTCCATCTGACCGTCTCCTTCAGGCAGGCTCTGAGGGTGGGCAGCTTCTCAAAATCTTTCATGGTCGGCATCCGGTTGCCGCAGACCTCGTCGATCTCCGCCTGGGCTTTGCGCTGCCATTCGGGGTGCAGAGCCATGGCCATTTGGAAGAACTTGAGCGGGCCGGAAATGGTGACGACGCCGACGAGGTTGAGGAAGCCGATCATGCAGGAGGCAAAGGTCTCGTCCTTTTCGGGTTGATCCAGTGGGTCTTTCTTCTCGTATGTCTCCTGAGCTGCTGTGGAAGGGGACTTCTCGGCGTTCTTGACATCCGGGCCTGGGGTTCTGGCGGTGGCAGGCATCGATGGCGCCGTGTCCTGCAGCATCTGCTCGAAGTACCTATAAGCCCAAGTATCGCTTGGCAGCTCACCCTTCCTCATCCTCTCTTTAGCTTTCCTGAACAGGCCCAACCACCACTGCCTCAGCTCTGCCTCTCTCTTGACTTCGTACTTGTACCATGGATTTATGCTGGGCGGCAAGGACCACAACGGCGTCATGGTGTTGGTGATGGGTCCTGAGACGGACATGCAATGCAGCGTCTTGTCGGCGCTGTCCCCGTTCAGGCGGCCTTGCGTAGCGTCGTCCCAGGCCAGGCGGCTCATGACACGACCACAGTACTCGCGCGTGTGATCAAGGAAGCGATCCGGATCGAAAAGCAGCACGACCAGGAAGCGGCGCATCTCCGACTCAACGTGCCCGTAGAAGTGGTGCTTGTAGGCAGCGGCCATGGCGGCGTGGGCCCATTTGCGTTGAGATTTCCAGGTGTCTATATTCTCTCATTAACACCTATTACATTATTACCTCAGTCAATCAAGGGGGAAAGAACTCACCATGACGATCCATCAAAGCACTATAAACCACTCCCTCCTTGTGGCCAATCAAGCTCCGAATCTGCGGCCGTCCCGAGTAGATATGTCCCCGTTTCACCAAGAGCTCCTCGGCAATCTTCTCATCTGATATAATGACGAAGGTGGCATCCGGGACTGACGTCGTGTAGATGGGGCCAAACTCGTCCGCCCACTCCTTGAACTTGAGCCAGAGTGAGAAGCGTGGCAGATCGTGAATGCGCCCGACGAGGGGGAACTGGCGCGGGCCGGGGAACTTGGCTTTGCTCCCCGAAGAGCCCACCAGGCTGCCTTTCTTACGCCATGATAGGATTTGCTGCACGGCTGATATGAGGAGAGACGGGATGGCGAGGTAGAGAATTATGAGAGTGAGGTTGGATGTCTCCATGATGGGCGGAACGAGATGATGGCCGGTGGTAACGATGTGGGTAAGGTGGACGTTCCGTCCTGTCTTATGTGGACTGGTCTTGTGTGTAGCTCACAAGTGTGAGGCGTGTCGAGTAAGGGGGGTGGCCAAGTCCAGTGCCTTTCTTTCACTGTGTTGTCTGTGGGTGAGATATGATCGATGGGATTGGGGCGCGCTTGGGCTATAAGCGACGTAGCAAACAAAGAAAACCCCGAGGGCTGAAAAAGGACGTCAGGCCGAATTAGGAAAAGAGTCGAGTGGGGATGATGATGAAGATGATGAAAGACAAGAGTCAACGACGACAGATGCACTCTTGGTATTCCCCCTTTTGCTCAACCCAGAGAAGAAGTGGAAGAGGGAAACCTAGGTCTAAAATGGGGGAGGGTCGGAGGCGGGGAGTAGCACGCTTAAATCTTTTCCATGCATTCCAGCCACAAGACACACACGGAGACCGAGACATCTCTGTTCCAGCAGGGAGGGACACGAGAGGAAGTCGAGGACTGGGTGCGGGCCCAGCGGTGACAACTCACAGCAGAAGTCCACCCCTTCAGTTCAAATCGACTGCGGCGACTGCGCAAGGTCGTACACTAGATACGCCCCCCTTCCTCCTTTCCGCCTTTTCCTTCCACTGATCATGATTGAGACCCTCCTTCGGCGTTGGTGCCATTTTAGAAGAGATTGGTTGCCTGTCGTCCAGTCGACAGTCGTTCGCTTGGAGTCAGACTTGGAGAGAGTCCGCCAGCCCGCAGTGGTTCTCATCAGGCTGAGCTGATACGATGGCAGCACAGCACAGGAAGTATCAAGAGTTCCTGGTTCGTGGGAAGCGAGTAGAGGTAGCTAGGTAGGTTGGCGATGGCTGCGTAAGTACCGTACCAGGTGCTTGGCCACCAGAGCGAAACCGCAAACGGTAACTGCCCGAGAGAATGCTTATTCAGCCCAAGTAGGTATATCTCCCCATCACGGACGGGGCACAACGCTAGGAGCTTGCAGTGCAGGAACAGCAGTAACGAGCACAATGGCCGGGCACAGCACGAAGCAGAGTTTGGGCATTCCAGGGTAGGTGTAGGTATTGCCGCTTGCATCCATCCACCCCAACTGTTGTCGTGCATTCCTTGCACTACATGGACTGCATGAGGATGGGAGTACAAACAGCAAGGTACACAAAGCCAAGCGAGGATGGCTCAAGACTTCCATTGCTGAACGACATGAAGTCAAGACACTTGATAGTCGAGGAGTTGCCTTTTCGGGATCAAGCAGTCCAATCCGCTCTGAGGATTTGCTGCTCCCTGTTCCCAGTTTATGGACGCCACAGCCGCTCTGACAGCTTCGACATTGGACGAGGCTGCTGTCTAGGGAGAGTGTATGTCTAGGTCAAAAATAGCAGGGAGCATGCGTCCGGCAGGAATATGACAGGGGCATTCCCTGGGTATGGGGTTGGAGCTAGTCACTGAAAAGTGAACAAGAGGATTATGTGTATTCCCGACGCAAAGAATTCCAAAGAAAGATGTATCCGTAGCCTGGTCCAAATGCCGTCTTTCATCGTTCGGGAACAGGACGGCAGGACCACGTTTTGGGGAATGTCCGTAGCCTGGGCTGTGCGAGCTGTGTTGTTGGATGGCATTGGTGCCAAAGGACCGAAGCGAATTAACTTGCACACCATGCACCCTTTTTAGGCGCGGCTATGATTCGCGCACACACGGGAGAGCAACCCGCGCGATCCCAATGCAACATTAAACGACCCGGAAGGCAGAAACAACCTCATGATACACTTGCTATACAGAGGCCCCGGGACGTCATATCGATCCCAGCAACGGGGACAACGCCTTCCGGTCGGTGTTTACATACTAGTACACCTTTCAAGAACCTTGCGATTACTTGCATGCTCGGTTAGCGTGCCTACTCAGGCTTCAAACAGCGAGCGGAATCGATATCCCTGACTTCATTCGGGCGAGGCAAGGGAGACCCGGGCCCGAGGAGCCGAATGGGCCGTCCCCGGAGGGAGGAGGACGG
This sequence comes from Neurospora terricola FGSC 1889, assembly GCA_009805285.1. Classification (NCBI taxonomy): domain Eukaryota; kingdom Fungi; phylum Ascomycota; class Sordariomycetes; order Sordariales; family Sordariaceae; genus Neurospora; species Neurospora terricola. The sequence continues at coordinate 47,267 of RANZ01000110.1, read as the reverse complement.
GGGGATATGAGTGCAGGGCACAATCGGCGGCTGAGATGGGGAGCAGCAGGTCCAAAGATACGACAATGGCCATTATAAGTGAGGCTGCGCTGGCAGTAATGGTTGGCTCGGGCGCCGCCCCAAGAGAGTAGGTAGGAGTCTTCTTGATCGGACCGGTTTCAACGTGGACCACAACGAAGCTGACAAGCGATGGGGAGACCAACGTAGGGCCAACAAATCATGGTGATGATCGCTTGATGGTCAGAGGTAGAAACTTCTGCACCCGAGATAGCAACGCGGTGTGACCATGGCATGGCGGAGGTGAGCTTGGCACTTCCCCTTGCTTCTCCGTTTCCTCCGCTTGTTTTCTTTTTATCTTCAGAAGGTTTCAGTTCAACTGGGGCCTTTCATGATCGAGGTTACTGCCGTGTTCAGGAACAAGTACCCTGATATGGGTCGGTGAAGCGTAGTGCGGCCATAAGCGGAGAACGACACGTGCCTTGTGTTGATTGATGTGGAAGCAGTTTGGGTGAGCAGACCGGCAATCACCCATTACAGTCCAAATATTTCCTGCTTGGAGTGCTGCATTGACGTCGCCGGGATCTCTATGGCATCTCGACCACTTGGTGTGCTGTGCCGGGAGTAAAAAAGAGTGACTGTGTTGCACGACATGGGGATTGTCCCGAAAGTTGGCATAATCTCAACGCCAGCTTGTTCGCCAAAAAGCCACTGGCGTAGTATGTTTTCCTGGTGCACTTGAATCAACGAAAATGCCTGGTAATTGACCTGCTCCTGTGAGTTCAGCTCCGAATCATTGCACTTGGGCTGTTCTATTGGGGTTGAAGAAGGATGGAAGATCTGGTATGGGTGGTCCCTGGCATACTTTGACAGCGAGACAGTCTCGAGCACAGCAGACTGTCGTCTAAGGGACAATGTGACTTTCCATAGTAGGCACCGTCGTCAATGGCGTTAGGAGCGCGGATGGGTGCAGTCAGCAGTGGGAAGGGGATACTGGCCTTTGGCATCTTCCGTTACACAATGGCTTAAGCAGCGACCCTGTATGGGTGGAGGTCGTCCACCTATCAGAGAGGCCGACGTGAAAATCGTCGACAGGCCTTCTTGGGCTGGTATCCGTATCACACACATGCAGCGAAGAGGCTTTGCGGTGGCGCCCCGTCTGCGTCTTCCATCGGGACCGAGAGATGCATCAAGGCCGAAGTACCTAGCGATATGAAGGCCAGTGGAGGTGTTGATACCCAAGATCGCTGGTGGGGAATGAAGTCGGAATCTGCTTTTCTTGGATTCAAGCCTCTATTGTTGTCGTCGTGACGATGGCTTTTCCCTTTGGAGGGCGACTTGGGGTTGTGATTGGAGGATTCTGGTCGCGGTACAACTCTTCAGCTTCTCAGTGGTGATGTGGGCGCGATTGGCTGCGGAGATGGTGACTGTTGAGGGGGGGGGTACTTTTCCTCCTTGACTCAGACATCGGGGAGGTGTATTGTCTTTCTGGGCCCCATGATCTCAGCCATCCATGGACACTACTGTGTAGACACCCAGGGACCAGGGAAACGGGGCGGGCCGCGCAGGGATGGATCATAGGGTGAGGGAGTGAGCACTGGGAGAGGTAACGTTAGCAAGGGCTCAGCCAGAAACTGTGAGAGAGTAGCCAGAGTACCTAGCGAGAAAAGGCAGAGCAGTCAGAGCAGCCTCATGACGCAAATGGCCACTCATGCGGTGAGTTGCAAAAGGGTTCCAGGTGGTACGTAGGAGCTGAGTATACCTCTTGGGAGTTTAGTGCTGACCAGGTTGATGCGTCGATATGAAGAACATGACGGGACATGTGAAGAAGCTGAGGGTGGATGTAACTCGAGACCCATTTAAGGAGCATGCCCCTGATCTCCTGAAGCTGTTTGGCGTTTCCCTGGATTCTTCAGAGATATCGTTGTCGTTGTCTCCCTCTACCCGTGATGTTTGTCAATATCCGAGATCAATTGAAGACTGACGTTGAGACAGACAACAACACACAGAAAGAGCCGCAATCAGCAACGCAACCTCCACATTTTCCTTTATCCAAGGCGCCGGTCAGCACGGGAACCGTTGTAGCGTTACCCATGGATCAGGAATAGGCGCTTCCCTAGATTGGGGCATACAAGCATTTGGTGTATTGGTGGACGCCCTTGTCTGACAGGATCCATCCAGTCTCTGTCATCATCCGTCTCACGCTTGTCGTGCACGCTGCTTGTCTGACGCTGACCATGTCCCAGTGCAATGGACCATGGTGTTGTTTGGAAGGTCAAGGGAAGCAATTGAGAAGAGAAAAATAAACAGAGGGAAAGGATACAGTTGCACGAGGGACCCCTCTGTGCTCCAGGGATGAACGTCATGTCATGGCTTTGTTCGAGGTTGAGACATCCAGATGGAGTTCCAGTCTGTTGGTTGACGTGGGATTCGAGTTTGATGAACGTGATACTGTATGAGATGGTGAAAGATGGAAAGGGACGACAAATGTTCTGGGCGGGAATTGTTAGTAGGATGGAAGAAGAAGTGCACAGGCCACTTCACTGGGGTGCTTCTTAAACGCTTATGCCAGGGCCTCGACGTTCCAGCCAGCGGAGTCGAGTGCCTGAGCCATGTAAGTGGAACATATCCTCCAGAGTAAACGGTTTCGATAGCTTTGAAAGATATCAATTGATTCCTTCTTAAGCTCATACAAGTCATTAAATAGATTCTCATCCTCGCGATGGTTGTGGCTTTGTGTTAGATGTGCCTTGCAGCTAGGTGGGTTGAACTTGTTCGTCAAGCTCTGGCATATGCGTTTAAGACTTGAGCGGGGCTGACGGTACCACTGAAGACAACCTGGAACCGCCGCGAAGCTCAGCTCCCAAGCGCGGGCTGGTTGGGTTGATGTCATTTCGTGATCCTCGGAAAGTCAACAACAACACCAATACCAACCCACATTGACCGCATCCGCATCTGCCATCGCTGGCAGCATACACGCCCGGCCAGGATGACAACCACCCACGTGCTGTCGCTTCCCTTCCGGAAGTCGACCCAACTGTCACTATCGCGCGCCATCCAGCAGTACATCTCCAAGAAATACGACCAACACCCGGACATGTTCCGCCAGGACCTCGACACCATCGATACTTTGCGCCGCGACGCCATCAACGTCCGGGAAGCCCACCCGAGTGGCATCAAGAAGCTCCAGACCTACGCCGCCCAGCTGGTATGGATTGGCGGCAAGTTCCCCATCGATGTCGGCGCCGACTTCACCTGGTACCCGGCCCTGGGCTACCACACCGAACACCCTCTCGTCCAGAATAACCTCAAGTACGAGCTGATGAACGTCCTCTACAACCTCGCCGCCCTCTACTCCCAGCTGGCCATGGCTTCCAACCGCAACAGCACCGAAGGCCTCAAGACCGCTGCCAGCTGGTTCTCCCACGCCGCCGGCGTCCTCACCCACATCAAGACCCAAGTCCTGCCCGAGCTGCGCATGCCCAACCCGCCTGACGATATGGACGAAGCCACCCTCGAGTCCCTCACACAGCTCTTCCTCGCCGAAGCGCAAGAGTGCTACTGGCAGAAAGCCGTTATGGACGGCTACAAGGACGCCTCTATCGCCAAGCTAGCCGCCCGCGTCTCCGACCTCTACAACGAAGCCGGCGAGGCCGCTATGCGCAGCGAGGCCATCAGCTCGGCCTGGATCCACCACATGAGCGCCAAACACCACCACTTCGCCGCCGCCGCCCAGTTCCGCGCAGCTAACGATTGTCTCGAACGGAAACAATACGGCGAAGAGATTGCCCGGTTGCGGGACGCCCTCGCCTGCGTTAACGAAGGCCTTAAAGAGACCCGGGGTGGCTACCTCAGCAAAGCCGTCGTCGAAGACCTGCAAGGCCTCAAGCGTCGCCTGGAAGAGGACCTCAAGCGCGCCGAGATCGACAACGACCGCGTCTACCTGCACATCGTGCCGCCCAAGACCGAGCTCAAGCGTCTTGACCGCGCCAACATGGCCGTCGCCCGCGTGCCTCCCCAGGTGGCCAAGCCGTACGAGTTTCTGGGCGACCACAACGCCGAATTTGGGCCGGCTTTGTTCACCAAGCTCGTCCCCTTCGCCGTACACGTGGCCGTTTCCATATACGAAGAGCGTCGCGACAGGCTTGTCAACAACTCCATCATCTCCGAGCTCGAGTCCATGACATCCCAACTTCACGAGATCCTTTCCTCTCTCAACCTCCCCGGTTCCTTGCAAGCCCTTGAGAAGCCGCTCGGCCTTCCCGGCACCTTGGTCCAACACGCCGACGAGATACGCCAAGCCGACGCCCTCTACCGCCTGCAGCAAGGCTTCGCTGACATTGACAAGCTCTGCTCTTCGGACCTAGCCATCTTCGAAGAAGGCCGGTCCCTCCTTCTCGCCGAAGAGGAGGAAGACTCCCGTCTCCGCCTCAAGTACGGTACCGAACGGTGGAACCGCCCGCAATCTCGCCAGGACCCGTCCACCAACGGCGGGGCAAAACTCTGGCGACAGGCGCAAGATATCGAAGGTTACTTTGGCTCTTCGACAGCCTCGGACCAGGTAGTCCGCGAGAAGTTTAACGCCGTGAAGGACACGCTGGCCATTCTTGCTGGGTCGGACCGGTCAATAATGGATTTCATCCCCAACTCGCGACGGACGGACATCCCCGAGAGCTTGAAGCCGGCCCTCGGAAGGCTGCGAAGCGCCTACAACGACGTGCAGCGTCTCGAGTCCCGCCGGCGCAAGCGTGTCGAATCCTTGCGCGCCCGGTCTCGCGCAGACGACATCAAGCCTGACATCCTCGTCGAAGCCGCCCGCTTAGAACGCGCGTACCCAACCACCGCGATAGCAACAGCGCACTTTGAAGACTTCTTCGAGAAGCGCCTGGACCGGCTATACGAATCGGAGCTGGAGGCTGTGGAAAGGGATAAGCAAGAGCAGGAGAAGATTGTACAGGAGGTCAGGAGGGCGAATAAGGAGTTTGAGGCGCAGAAGAGGCAGGTGGATAGGGCGGGAGGGGGCAACGGAGAAAGAGAAAAGGCGCTCCAGAAGCTGGATGCGGCGTATTACAAGTACAAGGAGATTGTGAGCAACGTGGAGGTCGGGAGGAAGTTTTATAACGATTTGAGCCAGATTGTGGAGCAGTGGAGGGGGTTGGTTAGGGGGTGGGTGGGCGAGCGGAGGAGGGATGCGAGGAGTCTTGAAGAGTATGTCGTCTTTTGTTTCGGTCCACCCTTCTCTGTTTTTCATCCTACCCGTCTTGCTTTCCGGAAGCTAACCAAGTCTCAACAGGGAAATCAACATGCCCCCTCTGTCCTCCCTCAACATGCACCAACCATCTTTTTCGTATCAACAACACCAACACCAACCACCACCACCACCACCGCAGATTCCTTTCCCCGAACCCATCCAGCCTCACCAGCCAATTGTCGAACAAGCGCACATCCAAAGCTGGGCAGACAACGTACCACAACAACAGCCGAAGCCAGTAGCTCCTGGGGCATGGGCACCCAACATGGGGATAAAATTCGGATCCTCTGGGGGCCAGGGGCAGCAGCAACAACAACAAGAGCAGGGGCAACCAGGACCGGTGAACGCTACGTGGGATCCTTCTCAAGGGATTCGGTTTGGATAACTGGTAGTTGTGTGCTGAGGTGAGTTGATGGGGACAGGAAAGGAGACGGAGATGGGTCAAAGTCGCTACCGTCCGCGACTGGAGTGTATATGATGGGGATATCATTCGGCAGATAAAGTACATCTACTAAAGGCATAGCATAGCGGGATTGGAATTTACTATATCTTTCTACGGACGGGAAAAACGGAAGACTGGTCTCCATACTCAGCGCATCTACTCGACTCTAAATCCTTCTTCTGGACTTCCCTCCCTCGTGTATCAGGTCCCCCTCAGAGTTAGAGCTTGGAAGGCGGATTGTACGCAGATGACTGGGGGCAGGTTGAAGAACCGCAATCCGTCTTGATCTGCTCGACCATGTAGCTGGAGCCGCTACTGCCGTTAGCTGGCAATGAGAATGCGGACTTCTCGGGTGGTGCACCTGGATGGTTGTCAGTTTCACCGCACCGGCCGCCTTCCGACCTCCGAGACTCACATTGTGTCTGCGTGTTATGACTTGCTAAATTGACGAGTGGTTCCTTTACTGTTACCTTGTCGAAATGGCTTGACGATGTGGATGGTGGGATTGGGAATGACTAGTATTACCTTCGAGGTCATGGCAGGGGATTTATACCATGATATGTCCATCATTCTCCGCTGCTTCTCCCACACACTCCCTGCCTATTCGAGCCCCTTAATGCTAGGCGTCATGCGTGCTCATGACTGAGTGATGTTTAAGGGGAATGCGTGTTGACGATCCGTTGGACTCAGGAAGATGGTAGTTTCATGATCRTCCTCCTCACTATCCGGCCTCGTAACTCGAAACAAGACCTGCGGTAGGGCAAACTGGGGGGCATGGACTGTCAGTAAAGAACATGAACTTCAGTAAATGCAGCAACATCATCCGAACAGCAATGTTTGCTTTGACTCCGCTGAACGGAACCTCAAATACGTCAGGTTTGTGTCTGGACCACCTGTCAGTGTAGAGGTAGGTAACCATGAAATCTCGAACGCGTTTGTCTTCGACATAGCCTATAGAGACGGGAAGCAAATGGTTCTTGACACTTAACCACTCGCCCAACACCGGCCGTTCTTTCCAACCGATGCATCATGTTGGATTTGGACCTGCTTCAGCTTTGGCAAACTTTTCTTGGTCGAGTTCCGATGAGCTGAGAGAAGTGTCATGTACGACGTGAAGCCAAACCGTCGTCGTTACCATCTCGTCCTCAAGTTCAGACTCGGAAGAGGCGATGCTTCTAGGTTCTTGAAGGGAAGGTGCAAACCTGGAAGGAATCAGCAACTGAAGAGTGACGGAAGGAGGACTGGAAGCTACCACTCGCGTATAAATACACCACTGCCCCTCGAGAAACGAACAATTTCATCTCAGCATCATTCACAACACCATCGCTTCCACTCCACCACAGCCAGAACAAACAACATTCGCTAAACGCATCACCAAGAATACCATTAACCTCAAACCCAACCGCCAAAATGTCAGTCCAGCACCATCTCTACCACCCCTTCCCTCTCCTCAGCCCCCATCCCCCAACTCTCCAGAACAGACACCAACACATTGACTTTCCCAACCCAACAGGTGCCACGAAGAAGAAGTCCGCGAAATCGTTTCCACCTCCGGCAAGGACAACTGCAACACATGCACCAGGATCACCAAGGTCAAGAAGGACTGCGGCTCCAAGAGCTGCCCCCAGTCGTCGTCTTACGAGCAGCCTCCTCCTGCCTCCAGCTCGGATAAGAAGTAGGAAGGGTCCAAGCCGTCGCTGTTTGAGAGTGTTTGGGAGGAGTACAACCTGGACGTGAATCGAAGGCAACATGAACGTGGGGGTCAAGGTGCTGCTGCACATGAAGAGGGTTATGAGATTGATCACGATTTGGATCCGGAGAGTCGTCCGGTCACATGCAATAAGCGCCCCGCGCCCCCCGAGTTCACGGATAAGGATGGAGCGAAAAGGAGTAAAAAGGAAGAGTGAAGGAGGCGAGGGAAATGGGTGGGACCGTGGGAGGAAAGGGTATGAAGGGGATACAGAGAAAGGGCTTGGGGGTGATGGAGGTTGTACAAGTGGTGGAGGTGCCGATTTGAAGGAAGAAGAGATTTAACCAAGGTCTAGATGAAGCGAGGAACTCTAGGGATGGGACACGGAAAACATGAAGGGAACAAAGGGGTGCAGCGGTTTTGGGTTTGGTTAGCGCAAGTGAGGCATAGGCCGAGAAGAACAACAGCAGTTCTTCGGAATATCGTTGACAGCATATTCGTTCAGCGAAAGCATTTGTCAGGTCATTAGACTCCCTTCCTGTCGCTCGATTCAGGTTTGTGATCCGCACTTTTGGGCGCGACGGTGTTAGTTGTTGGGGGTGACAAGACGCCCGGATTGATGTCATTGCCTCCCGCTCAGAGACGGGTTGTTGGCACAGATGTAGAAAAAGTTCAGGTTGAACGTGCCGAAGAAGTGGAAAAACATCACCCGCCGTGATGTCCAACATCTTTCCAGTCAATGATCATAAACGAGTTACCAACATCATATCGCTCATTCACAGTCTCCTTACCGCTACCGGCTTCGGTTTATAGGTCGTAAAGATGGCGACATCACCACTTTCTCACACCTCTTTTGTGACCGCCCATCTATGACAATATCATGCGCGGCATCTCCTCGCAAGGACGACAACCAACCCAACATCGTTGTGATCCAACGTCCAACTGCCCAAGAGATCAGTGTCTCGTGCTTCTTTGAGGCTGGCCGCGATGCCATATCAGTCAGAAGCTCATGCTCCGGAAGCTGTTGAAAAGGTATAAAGGCCCCATCATCGACCTCCCAAGGAGACCTATGTTCATCCGACCAGAGCCAAACACACAATCAGAACACTCGTGCCAGACACACTCAAGAAACCTCAAGCCAGAAGCAACAACCTCCATCCTCTCTAGCCCAGCGCAAGCAGCTCACGCCAGTCTCACACCCACACTCAGTTTCACTTCACCCATACAACCATCAATATGTTAGTCCCAATTTCCGTCCCAATCTCTTACTCCTCCAAGGCTCCCATCCCCAATGCACACCTCCCTCCTCCCTCCTCCCTCCCCACCAATCCTACCTATATTCCTATTGACAAGAGCTAAACGGAGCCCTCAACCTTACAACAAACAGGTGTGTCACAAAGGACGTTACGCTACCGCGAGATGACGACAGCGTAACTGTTGGGGGCTGGCGCTCCCAGGTGGAAACGCGGAAAGTTTGAGGAATTGCGGGCGAGAAGGACTGCATGCATGATCTCTAAGAAGACCACTCGTGAGAATGCTCATAAACTTGAGCCAGTCTACGACTGGACCCCAAAGGACGGCTACAATTACGAAGGGGGGGAGGAGGATCGGCAGAAGCATCAGCAGGAGCAGCAGCAGCAGGGACAGCAGAAGCAGCAGCAGGGACAGCAAACAAAGCTGCCTACACTGCACGTGCTGCTGGGCCTAGCCCGACCTCACGCACACGAGGACGGGAGGGAGTCTTGAGCTTGAGGTTTCGATCGAAACGATGCCGAAGGGATGTGCTGGAAACAACCTGTCGGCAGGGTAGACTGCCCAGCTAGTGCGATGGACCAAGGGGAATAGGAATGACTGGAGCTCAAGCCATAGAGGTGTTGTTGCGCTGGTCGCAACGGGTGGTTTTCTTATGGCGAGGACTCGATTGGCAGAGGCAGGTGTTTGGCAACATCAACGGCGTAAATGTTCAGTTGTAACGGCTAGTTTCCAAGCAAGTGCTCTCTCTTCCCGTTCCGCAGAAGATGAACATGGACACTTGCTTGCACAAATACAACGAACTGAGTCTGGTGGATCTTCGTCCCTTCCTTTGACTGGCAATCCCGGTGATAACGGCAAAAGTGAAGGAAAGAACCATCCTCTCCCCGACCTCCCCACTCCCGCACCTTCCAAAAAGAAAAAGACATACAACACCAGGGCCTTCGCCGACCGTCACCGACCCGACTACCTACTAACCTGGCCGTCACTGGTTTATCTAGGGGAGAGCGGCCGGGGACAGGATCCCGAGTTTTGCCCAGTGGGTATGGTCGTATGTGATGGGATCTTGTTCGTGGCCGTCGTCGTTCAGATGATGGGAAAGGAAAACCATGGGATGGTTCTTATCGATTTAGTCCGTAGAGGAACATATGCTATTGAATAAGGTAACTTCATGTTTAGCTCGACCGTCATCGACGAAAGGGGGACTTTGATCCTTTGGTCGTGTGTGGGATGACCGGCCGCAACTTACAAGGAAGAAGTTGACATTGAATGAACAATCAATCACCATATCTTTCCAAGAGAAAACACCAAGGCAGGTAGATACAAAGATACCTATGTAGTCCAACCAAGCCTTCCTTACCTCATACTCCATCGGCCCCAAACTCCCAATCCCAAAACACCAGCCCAAGCAGCGCCGCGGCCCAAGCGGCAGGCACCACCGGGAGATACGCAGTCAGCAGTCAGCACATCCGAGCAAATCCTACCAGCGATCACTGTCATCACATATACACAACGAACAGCATGCCCAAACAAGGTGATCTTACCGAGCTCAGCTTACTTCCCGTTTGGTACATCGTACATACTCTATACATGTCAAGGTTCGGTCCCGAGAATCGTGGAGCGGGCTGCGGACGGACAACCCCAACTCGACTCCTACCGTCCAACCGTCGAGCCGTCGAGCCGTCGATCCGTGTACGTCTTGAGGCTGAACATGCGAGATACCGGCCGGCACAAAAGTTTAACCGTCGTATCCGATGCTGTTGGTTCCCAGTAGGTACCATGTTGATGGTAATGCCTAGAGTTCAGTTACTTATGCGCGGTGCTGGGTGTTGGTGTATCAAAGTGCTGGAGTCGTTGGTTATTGGTAGTGATGTCGTCGGGTTGTCGGGTTGTAAGCAGGGGGACGGCTCGGGCCCGGGCACTGGCTTTGGGTTGGAGTGTTACTGCGCTAACAGCCTTGGCTGCGTATAGGGTGGGTTTCTGTTAGTGGACCATGCTTACCAAGAATCACGCGACTGTACGAAGGAGGGTAGGTACAAAGTAAAAAGTTGATATTCGGAACAAATCCCAAATATTACAATAGAACAGTAAGTAACTTGTTGTTATAAGAATTGGAAACTCTTGTCCAAACATAGTAAGTAATAAAACATGGTAATCTTAACCGGTAGCTGTGAATATACCTTCATGTCCCGTGGATGATCTATCCTAATCCCAGCACATCCCATATCCATTTCTATCCCAGTGCAATCATCATCATTAGAAGGTATACTATTGGTAATCAACTTTTCCCTCACCTCTTAACACTCACGACATGCTTACTCCGTTGTATCGGGCAACCAAACAAGCTCCACCACGCCATCAAACTTGCTCATGGACGTCGCGCCATCCGCCAGCTTCCACCTCCAATCATCATGCTTCCTGACATAAATCTGTCTGACCTCCTTGACCTTTCTCCTTTCTCCCGTCTTCTTCTTCTGCTCCTCCTTCACAACCCCATCTTGTCCCTCCTCACCCTGATCTCTCTTCTTCGCCCCCTCAGCACCCTTCTCCTCCTCATCCTCCCAAATAATCTCCGCCTCCTGCAAATCCCAGCTCAACTTCCTCCCCGTCTTCGCCAACCCGGAGCGCTGCGGTCCAAACTTGAAGTCCAAGTTCCACCCCTTATAATCCGGCGCGGAGCGGAAAGTCCCCTCAAGCTGGTCGAAATCGAGATCCTCGGTGCCCTCAGGGTAATACGCCACCGAGAACCCGTTGCTGATGACAAAGTCGTCGGCGGTAATGAAGCGCTGCATCATGCACTCCTCTCCGCAGAGGTGAGAGACCTTGGTGTAGTGGAAGGGTAAAGCAGAATGCCAGCCACCGCCGCGGTAGTGGTGAAGAGAAAGGGGTTGGATGCCGGACTCGTAGAACCCAGACGGATCACCGAGCATGTCCAGCTGCCAGAGCGAGTCCAAAAGGGTGAGTCGGACGGGTGAGTGTTCGTAGATGCACTTCCTGAGTAGGACATCACCCTGGGGGCCCCAGCCGGTGTTGGCTTCCTTGATCTTCTCGGCACTCTTGCACTGCGAAAAGTTCTCGGTGACGAGTGCAGCGAGCGGGACGGAGAGGAAGACGCCGGCGCCGCCAAAGGCTTGCTCTCCGTGGCGCATGACGTTGTTAGAGTCTTCGGAGAAGGTGCCGATGTACTTGGGCTTGGTGTGGTCGTAGGTTTCGAACTGGGCGATCAGAGCGTGCAACGAGGGGAAGAAGGTGTCGTCGTCGCAGGTCACGAGCCACTTCTTCTGGGGGCGGAGGTGGTGGTTGTACAGCGTGGGGACGAGAGTCAGATAGCGGACGGCCATTTCGTCGGAGGGCGAGGAGCGGTAGACGTCGACGTCGATGCCGACGGAGGTGAGCTGCTCGTGCACGTGGGCCATTTCCGAGTCAGAGGCACCCATGAGCATCAGCAAGAGTTTGCCGCCGTTGGATGTGCCGTTGTTGTCGGTAAGCCAGTACTTCCACTCGTTGGTCGGGTTGGTCTTGGGGTCGACGAAGCGCTTGTAGGTGGTGGAGACGCCGAACATGAAGTCGGAGGCGTTGGCGGTCGAGGGGTAGGGCGAGCGGGAGACGGGCACGACGAGAGGAGCCGGGCAGGCCTCGGGCTGGTAGTGCTTGTTGACGTCAACAACCTTAACGTGATCAAAGAGGAAGTCTTGGTCGAGCTTGGTGAGAGACTTGCGGGCGATGGGCTGGCGCGAGACTTGGATGTAGCGGCGTGTGTACTCGAAGCGGTCTTGAAGCTTGTATTTCTTCTTCCATTCCCTTAAACGGTCCATGTCGTAGTCGCAGTGCATGTTTCCGTGGGTGGAAACGTTTGCCAGATTGTTGGGATGATCTGGCTGGTGGTTCCCAGTCTCGACCGGAGTATGGACACTGTCTCCTCCCCATCCTGATTGTTGGTGATTGCTACCGAGTGGTCGTTGAGAGGATATGGCTTCCTTGGCAGTACTGGCCGTCTTAAGGAATGCTGCCCGGACGTCGATGTCTCCGCTATGCTGTAGGACTAGAGTGCCGAAAAGGGATATTGTGATGAAAAGGACGAGTGCCTTGGCGAGAGGGTTCCGCATATTAAAGCACCGGTGGGGTGCTGGTATTATTGTTGCCCCCATTTTCGACATGTGTGTCTTGTGTATGTGGGTTGTGTATGTACGATATTGTGGTGTCGGAGGTCGACCGCGTGTTGCGGAAGACGCAACTAGGTGATCAGAGAGGGTTCCCTAAGTCGTGTCTCGTCTCGAGGAGGAAAAGCGAGGGAAATGGTATTTGGTCTGAGACTGTCTGGGCTCTCGTGGCGATGGCGGCGGTCACGTATATCTCGGTGGTGGCCTTGAAACGAGAGTAATGGCCTGTAATCGAGTACGAGTGACGAGTGTTTGTTTCCCGTGGCACGAATCCGGCGTGCTGCTTCCGTTGGTGGTAGAGCAGTTACACGATAGAGAAAGCACAGGAAGGAAAACGAAGGACAGAAAGAGAGAAGTGGGAAAACTGGGAGGACTGGGGCAAACAAGCGAGTGTAAGTGGGAGGACTGACAGACAAAAAAGGAGTCAAGTCGTCGGGGGAGAGGAAGAAGATGAGAAGAGGAAACCCTTTCCCTTTTGTCACAGAAATGTCAGTCCATGCCCGTTTTGTTTGGGATATTTCCCGAAACAGTTTAGGTTTGCATCAAGACATTCTGGAAAGATAAAACATGAGATTGTCGAGGGGACAGGTGGGGGAGATGGGGAGAGAAAAACGGGGACTCCCTGGACGGATCAAGGTCGGTGGAAATGGAAGGAGTGGGGCCATACCTGGGTCGGGTGGATGCCCGTGGTGGGGACTGCTACTAGGAACTGCCCTGAGCTTGATTGATCTTGGCTTAGTTCAGTCCGTTTGTTTTGTTTTGTTTTGTTCAGGGCTCAGGGGAATAGGGTAGGGCTGGGGATTGGGGGTTGTTGGCGATGGAATCGGATATGAAAATGTCACGGTGCTATTTCCCGAGTCAATGCCAGGCACCATCTGAGACCACATCGTGCACTGCAGATGTAATGTCCGAGCGGCAGTCTTTTCTTTGGGACCTACATTATATCTCTGCATCTGCAGTGACCGCTTCGGGTTTGGATCTGGCCTGACGCCGAGTTGGGCCAAATCCAGAAACTGCTGTGTGTTTGGCCGTCAGCTCGATCTGGTAAAATGACACTCAGGTCGTGGACAATGTCCCACGGTTCACCTGCGTCTGTTCATCTGAGGACCGTGCTTTGGCTTGTGTTCCCTGTCAAAACACCAATATCCTGCTGTGGGATGAACTCGTAGTTTGCTGCCCCTTGGATCGTCTGAAGTGCTCAAGTACGCTAGACTCGAGATAACCCACCGATCCGATCTCAAGTGGGACAGACATGGGGACACAGAAGCTGTGAAGCAGGCAAGCACTGGCTGGTATCTTGAATTCCACTTGTGGCCAATCCGGTCGCCCGAGTTCCTCACGTTCCCCTCTCTTCGTGTCGAGCATCGAGATATCAATATCCGGACATCTTACCACTTCAGGTTGATGACCCATCATTTCAGGGGGACTTGAGCACCGATGCCCACTCAATGTTGGATTTCATCTAGACACCGTCCACGTGTTTCTCATCGTGTTGGAATTTTGTGACCAACCGACGGATTGGATCGACAAGTTGTGAATTCCATGTTTTGATAAGGAAGGAGATATGTACGGCAGAGATAAAAGGAATCACCAGAATGAAAAAAAAAGAGAAAGAACGGTGATCAGGACGACGTGGAACGCAGTGACGTTCGTGAACGGAGCCTCATCAACGCGCTAATTGGCTCGAGTGGTAGCATGAGTGGAGACAGCAGACCCCACCGTCCCCTGCGCCACCGCTTCTCTGTGGAACCCCCCCTGTCACTAAACCCCCACTGCCGCTCGCGCCGCTGCAGTGCAGTGCCGATGGCGCGCCTGCAATCTCGAGACGGGAATTCAGGGCGTCCGTCGTGCGCTACAACCCGTGCAGATCGACATCGCTCGTTCCTTCTTGTGCCAGTGCCGCGCCATTGTCTTCGAGGTTCGCTGTTGCCTTTGTTTGGCTTTTGGGGAAATTGGGGAACGAAATTATTTCCAAGATGCAAGTTTTTTTTCTCGTCTTCAACCACAGACATGGAAACGATCTCTTCCATTCAGCTGAGGGCACATGCTGCAGACGCGCCATCAGTCACGGTGACAGCCGTGCCGCACAGCGTCGTTCGTATCCATCTCCATCCCGACATGCCGTGTTTGGACGCGACACCGCCAACCGTCAACCGCACATCTTTTTCTCCCCTATTCTGGTCCTTCGGCGCAAGCCACGCAAATCCACAGATGATCAGTTGATTTGCCCTGGAAAACGCTGCCACTGCCAACCTCCAACCTCTCGTCAATCCCTCCACGAGCCACATCCTCCAAGGCATTGGCTGCTGATCCCACGAGCCCGGCACTTTCTGTCTGTCGATTCGACTTGTCGTTTCCTTTCTCGACATTGACGCGACAGCATCATCTACCCATCACTTTGAGTTATTCTTGCCCAAGAGCATGTGTTCATTGAGTCGCTGACATATCGATGCTAACCTCGCCAAGAACATCAAGCTTTCCCTGTCTCGAACTCCCGATTGCCTTCCCGCGGCCCCTCTCCCAATGCTTCCCGTTGCCCCCGAACAACGAAACGACGCCCCTGGTCGCCCAACGGCTGTCTCCGTTTACCAAAGAAAATACACACCAATTTCCGTTTTACCAGCGCATCTGTCCAAGAAACAAAAGTCACACCGAAGGAGTCCAGGCCCGCGCACCGTTCCCAAGCCATCAATCGGCCTATCCGCTTACCGTCACACTCTTTTCAAGGTCACCTTGTTTGTGCCTTGTTACGTCCGAACAGTCTGACGATGATGAACATTGCACTCGGTGCCCATCCTTCCATCTTTAAAACGGAGATAGCTAGGGTAAACTCTCTGTGCTATTATTGGAATACCACACTGCAATTCCCTGATCCGGGATTACTACCCAGGCCAGGGAAGCCCCTGGATCGACACGCATATCGCCATCAATAATACCGCACAGTGGAGGACCCTCTGTTTCAAATTGTTGTGATTGCCCTCCGTTAACAAGGCGTTCCAGAGGACGTCGCCTCCCGTCCCTAGACTCCGTTTCAGTCAAGCGGAGAATTCACAAAGACAAGAACACCAATAAGGCGCTGGAGGTATAAAAGGAGGAGGACCCCTTTTCACAATCCATGCCAAATCCCAGCGCAGCTGACGCGTGTTATACCCTCCAACGAATTGTGGTTCATTTGAAGAAACTCATATCCAACGAGAGTTGTCACAACAGTTATCACACATCAGTTGCGGTTCAATTGTTTTCGAACAAAGTGCTTTTTAGTGCACCATTGACACTTCTCACGCGTCCTCGCGGTATGGTTGTCGACGGACTGCCTACAAGTCACAGCCTCATCTCCGAACAACACCATTGTGCAGCCAAGCCACTGATATGATTGTTTCGGACGTGGATCTTGATGTCTGCTCCCGTCGGCGTCCAGCGTTTGTCAAACGACGGAAGTCATGTATGTCTCGGGTACCTGCATCGTTTATTCTGGCTGATGGGAGCTTTTCACGTCCATGCCGCGACTTGGAGGTGTTCTGAAGTGTCTTCAATGCGCATCGTCAAAGTCATGGCAAATGCCGTGATAAGTATTCAATACCAGTGAGCAAGTGCTCGTTTTTTAGCTGGCCAGCTCCATTCGTTTATACCACAACAGACTGCAACATCCCCCACCTAACTCTGACATATCTACCTCTGTCCAAGACTCTACGACCTGCCTAACTGCCTTGTGCCATACATGCACATGTCGTTGAATCTCCATCACACCTATAAATGCAAATCCAACCCAGGCCTGACATTCAGGAAAATGATCCTTGTTTCCGCGTCGTTATCGCCGCCAGGGCGGTGCACAACGAACTCCCACCCGGAGCTCTTCACATGGGCCGCTTTTCCACTCCGGTTGATCAAGTCCAAGAAGCTATTCAGCGTCATCTTGGTCGCTTCTGACTCGTTGATGTCGAGAGTCCATTGCAGTGTTTTGACCCATGGTCTACCGCCCATCTTTGTGTAGTCGTTACGTCGTCTAGCAGCGCAACTGTTATAGTTGACAGTGTTGAACCCGGAGCAGGAATGGCAAGGAATCATCCTCGGCGTCTCTCTTGGTCTCTGCGGTGAAACTGGCAGTGCCTCCTGGCTCTTGGGGTTGAGTAAGTCGATGGGTTTGATAAGCTTGCATTTTTTGCTTGGAGTTTGAGTATGGTCCCGACTCAACCTGCAGTCATCATCATCTCGAGATCGTTTCCTCCCGGCCTGGCCTGCCGTCACAACCCCAAACATGATGCTGCGTGTAGCTCCAGTTGTATTACCAGTTCCACCACCATCACTCTGTCGAGTTCGACCTTCGTTTTCGGCCAACTTCAACCTACCCATGTCTAGTTCTTGCTGGTCATTTATCTGTGTTCTTCTTTCCTCTTCTCGGCTCCCCTTTTCCGCAAAGGCATTCCTGACTTCCTCTTCCAACTCGGCCAAACCCTCCAACTCCACCATTTCCTGATTATCCTCATCGTTCCTCATTCCCACCTCTAAATCCGAATCTTTTCCCTCGGCCCCTGGTAACTCCTTGATGGCCTGGTGCCCGTTCAGGAATTTCGCATGGGATTTCTTGACAAGCGAATCCACCTTCGCTAGGTCCCATATACCCGAGCCTTCATACTGTTTCCATAATCGACGAGCCTGCCAGGTAGAGATGCCGAGCGCGTCGTGTAGGATGTTTATGACATTGTCAAGTGGGTTTCGAGACGGAAGGGAAATAATGGATCTTGTTGAAGGAGACTTGCGGAAGAAGTAAGACGCATTGATGCCGGTACTGGTGCCGGCGCGTTTGTGAGCCTCGCCACGCGGGATTAGGGCAGGACATGGAGGGAACGGGGATGAGTAGCGGCTTGGACCAGTCGGGTCTTGCTGTTGGTAGCAAGGGTCCGGAGAGACGGTGTCGGCGTTGGACGGGAAGTACAGAGAAGAGGGCGTTGTAGGGGAAGCATCGGAGCCGGAGGAACGCGCTGTGGACAATGTTGGCGTGCTCCTGGTGTTGACAATATCTGAAAGGCGCCTCAGCACCAAGAGGGTCTGGACATCTTCGGGCAATTCGGCAAGGGATGACTGTGCTGAGGGCACGGGCTTTGCGTGAGTGTCTTGTCCCCGTTGAACCCTTTCTTCTCTTTCGTCCTCTTCATCCTGGCCCTGACCGTAATCTTCTACACGTGTCCTATTCATTTGCTCGGTCTCAACAATACCACCCAAAACCTTTTCAAGGGCTTCATCCAGTTCTTTCCCGAAGTCAGACCCACCACCCAACAACACCTTCAACAACCTCATCGTCTCGCTTATCCCCCGCCGAATCAGTAACCCCCGAACTACCACTTGCTCCCGGAAGCAAGGCTGGCAGTAGACCGTCCCGCGGGCTGGCGGCCAGGGTGAGTAACGGCCATGGCATAGGGGGTAGAAAGCGGTTTTGATATTGGAAAGAGGTCGGGATGGGTTCTGGACCTGCGGCGTTTCCCCTTCTAGATTCACGGGTGGTACAGCAACCTCTACTTTCGGCGCAAATTCCCGCTGGGGCTTCTGGTCCTTATTGATTCTCTTCGCGGTAGAGATGGAGTGGTCTGACTCTGAGGTAGCTTCAGACTCAGACTCGGAAGAAGGAGAGTCTGCAGATGGTATGTACGTGCCATCAATGGCGAGTGTCCCACGTCTTCTTTTCGTCTTCTCCTTGTCCGGATTCGCATTTGCTTCGTTTACTTCAGCTGGACTCGCGTTCTCCAAGTCTTTTTCTTTCCTCCCTGTCTCTGATCCTTGAGCAGTTTGCTTCACATTGGCTTCCTTCTTCTTCTTCGTCTTCCTTGTACCCTTCTTCTTCTTCTTCCCTTTTACGTCCAACTCAGAGGACAACTCAGAACTAAACCACTCGTCGCTGTCGCTGTACTCGTCACTACTGTCCGATGGGCGAAAGGATTGGTCACTGGTATGTCGTCTGAAGATTCGGGGCCGTTTTCGCTTTTTGGTCAAGGTCATTGCGGAAGCGCATTTGGATTTTGTCTCTTCTAGCATCAGTCTTATGACCTCTTGCTGCAGGTCGCTAACCGTCTGGGTCTGGGACTTCTTGGGTGCTTTCTTTGGCTGGGATCTGGATTTTTTTCGTTTTTGTTTCTTTCTTCTGTCTTTGCCCTCTTCCGCTTCCGAAAAGCTCCAACTGGAATCATCAGCAGCACTGTTTTTGCTGTCCACATCGTCCGTTGAGGTTGAGGTTGTCCCTGGCTCGGGCTTGTAGGAGGGATCGTAGATGCGGGGGGGAGGCTTGTGGTGGTTCATCTTCCGCCTGCCGAACTGGGGAGGAAGACATTGTGGGCGTGCCTGGCATGGAAGGAGCCTTTTCTCCTGGGGAATCATTACGTGGTGTTTGGGATTGTCGTTGACGTTGCCATTGTTTGTATCATCCTTATCTTTGGTCTCGTCACCGCGCTCTGGCACGCGAATCCTTTTCCTTCTTTGTCTGCTCCCGCCATCGGTAGAGGTGTACTCGTTGCTGTACTCGTCGCTATCGTCTTCCTCGTCTCTAGGTGGCCTGTAGGAAGGATCCAAAGCGGCCTTCCCTTTCTTCTTCATGGTCCGCTTTCGTTCTTCGTCCCCATTTGCTTTCATTAACCTGTCACTCTTATCTTCCTCCAGCGATTTCTTAGGCCCCTTCTTCGCAACCTTGCCTTTAACCCTCTTGACCTTTACATCATCCACAACCAGGCCTTTCAGTGCTTTTATCCCCTCGTCAGACTCTTCATCTTCCTCACCTTCCTCATTAAAACTGGATTCCTCGCTGTCCCTCGAAGGCCGATAAGTCAGATCGTCTATGCGTTTGCGCTTGAGCCGGTTTGGAATCGGTGGTGGCGGCGCCGGCGGTGGGTGTCGTGGTCGTCGGGGTGACACGCTCGTAACAGCTGAGGTTTGGTTGAACGCGGGGAGATCACCCGGCACAAAGTCCAAGTCTAAGTCCTCATCGGACTCGCCATCTTCCTCATCTTCTTCGTCAAAGTCAGATTCTTCGCTGTTCCTCGACGGCCGATAAGTCAGATCATCTATACGCTTGCGCTTAAGCTTGTTTGGAATCGGTGATGGCGGCCGCGGCGGCGGCTTCGGTGGTCGTGGTGGTATACCCGCAACAGGTGAGATATGGCTGAACGCAGGAAGGTCACCCGGTACAAAGTCCATGTCTAAGTCCTTGTCGGACTCATCATCTTCCTCATCGTCGTCGTCGTCATCGCAACTAGAATCCTCGTTATTTCTCGAAGGCCGATAAGTTGGATCGTCAATACGCTTGCGCTTGAGTGGGTTTGGAATCGGTGGTGGCGGCCGCGGGGGTGGTTGCGGTGGCCGGGATGGTACGCTCGTAACAGGCGAGGTTTGGCTGAAAGCGGGGAGATCACCCGGCACAAAGTCCCAGTTTGAGTCCTCATCGGACTCAAACTCGGACGATGACCACAGGTTTTCCGACTTTTGGGGGCGATACGAGGGATCTTGTGTTGCCGCTTTAAGTCGTTGTTTGGTGGTAAGCTTGCCTGTTTGCGCTGGCTTCTTCACCACGGCGAATACGTTAAGCGTTGGTTTTCGAGGTCGGGGATCTTCCGCTTTGTCATCCACGACTAGCAGTTTTCGTACTCTGGCTTTGAGGTTTGTCCGGTCAAATGGCTCATCTTTGCGGATTTGGGCCGCCGCTGCTTGGTCCTGGACTAGGGGTGCTTTCGCAGGGACGGTGGTTGAACTGCGCCTGGGCAGACTCACAGTGGTCGTTAGCTTTGGACTTGGAGCGGCATTGAGCGCGTGGGTCGTAGTCGTTGGCTTAGGTGCAGCCGAAGCCAACGCCGGTGTCGCCGCCTTACTTGTTGCTGTCTCAATCGCTTCCGTCCAGAACCGTTTATCTGCTTCGAGCTTTTCTTTCCCCTTTCGTTGGCGTCGTCCTGTTGGGTTTGGAATCGGGGGAGGCGGTGGTGGAAGCGGCGGGACAACGGGGAAGAGGGAGGCAAAGTCGAGGGAGTTGGATCTAGACATGATGTTGATGATGCTTTCAGGTTGTAGTTTGTTTGCTTCATTGTTGAATATTGGTTTCCATGGCCAAGGGCTTTAATAAGTTCAAGGAAATGCAAAGCGAATTGGTAAAGGCCGATCGATGAGAAGGTGAAAGGTCCATGAAAAATGTTTCGTCGGTGTTTCTGGGTAAAATTCGTCTCAGTACCCGATAATTTGTGAGTTTTGGTACACCGAGTTCTTTGTCTACATAAACCTTCTTTGAGGTCTATCACTAGAGCCGTTTCGGCATCTGGCTTTGTTCCGCGCATCACATCTGAAGGGGGATAATCTCGGTCTCAAGTTCTCACTCAATGCGGCAGACAAAGAATGTCACAGCCACTACCTACTTCGAAGACCACACTTCACAAAAGCGAACAGGAGTCGGAAACCCCTAGTGTCTCACGCTGCCTAGAGGTAGGTATCCTTCTTTTTTTTTCAGTTACGACTTATCAAGGAGAGAATAGTGATGCCTCACAACTGGAAGTAAACAAACCATGTTTCGAACCCCCTTGCAAATTACGATATGACTCGCCGATGATCTGCAACCACAACTCATCGAAGGGTTAAAGCGAAGAAAGGGAGTGCGGAGTGAGAGAAAGTTCAAGTTAACATATCTGGTTAACTTATCGGAAAACAGCCTTATACATAACATATTATTGTGTAACTGATGGGTCAATGGCACCACGTGACGACAGACCAGAACTTGTAGTAGTACGAGGGTAAAGGGTATCGAAACTTCCAATTACTGCAAAACGATCAAACTAGCTAAAGATAGGAAATGCTAAATCGTTCCATCCGGTAGGAACTAACTCAAGAGTGAGGATTAGCTCGTATTAAAAGCAAGAAGGAAAGAGCGTCCAAAGGCCAAAGCAACCTGGGAATAAAGGCTTGTCGTACTTGCTACTGGTCCGCACCAACAACCAACACATTTGTCTACCAAGTTTTTACTGCTGGCGCTTATGATCACCCACATCAGGCCTGTAAACCCCATCCTCGACATACGCAGGCGGCAACTCGTCCGTCACTCCATCAGTCTGAGGAGGATGCGCCGGATGCCCAGTGTACCCAGGCACAGCTGGAGCAGTTGACGAAGACGACCCGAACTCCTCATACGAAGGCGGGGGCGGTTCGGAACCATGGGCATGGGCGGCCTCGGCAGCAGCTTCGGCGGCCTTTGCGCGTGCGGCATCCGATACTTGTGGCCCAGCACCGGGTGGTACCACTCCGGCAGTTCCTGTGGATGGGCCAGCCGAGTTGATGTCAAGACCGCGGACGCCGGAGGTCACGCCACTGACCTCAGCCGGGCCGCCTCCTGTGTATGTAGAGGCA
Organism: Neurospora terricola FGSC 1889; assembly: GCA_009805285.1. Lineage (NCBI taxonomy): Eukaryota > Fungi > Ascomycota > Sordariomycetes > Sordariales > Sordariaceae > Neurospora > Neurospora terricola. Next base: position 25,113 of record RANZ01000110.1, on the reverse strand, counting down.
GGAGGAGGAGGGGCGTGGTAAGCGTCTGTTGGGTGCTGGTTCAGCGGGGAGAAGTGGCCGTGGGCACCGCCGCCGTATCCCTGGCCCTGAGGCGACTGCTCGGAGAGGAGCTGGGGGTTGTAGAGGTAGCCTCCTGTTCCTGCGGGCGCTTGGGCGGGACCACCAGCTGGGCCGCCGGGAGGCTTGCCAGGAGCGTAATAGCCCTCGGGAGACTGCTCAGACAGGAGCTGAGGTTGGTAGGACTGCTGTCCCTGGCTGGAGTGCGGCTGCTGCTGCGGCTGCTGAGCAGGAACAGGCTGGACATGATGCTGCGGGATGTGTCCCTGAGGCATGTGCACCGTCTGCTGCTGCTGTCCCTGACCCTGCTGACCCCTCCATCCCTCAGCGCCCTTCAGAACCTCAAGAAGACCGTTGACTACGGGAGGAGCGGGCACCTCGCCCTTGAGGATCTGCTGAACGGTGACTTGCCTACCGTAGAACACGGCGTTGGCATCCTTGCGCTCAGTGATGACGGTACCGTCGACTTGCACGCCGGCGTAAAAGCCGCGCGACTTGACGTAGCTGTAGACGGGCTTTTTGACGGCCTCGACGAAGGGGCTGGGCTTGCGGTTCTTGTTGGCTTGCTTGCCGGCCTCCTCTGGATGGTCCGGGTCGAAATCGGGATTAACAGGCGGGTTGGTGAACTGGGTGTTATCCGAGGAAAGGATGGGCTTGCCATCGGCCGTTGTTGGCCTCGACGAAGGCTTACCATCCTTGCCCTTGCCCTTATCCGTCTTCTGTCCCTGTGGCACGCCCCAGTCCAAAGCACCACCGGCGCCCCATGGCCCTGCGGTAACAGCCAGGTCGCTACCCAGGCTGAGACGGGTGCGGGTGAAGGCCTCGAGGGCCTCCTTGGAGTTGATGACAACCACGCAGTCGTAGATGTCCAGACCGACGACGAAACCGGCGCCGATGCTGTGGACGTGGATGCCGGACGGAGGAGACCAGCTGCCGTCGGGGAGGCGGGCGATCAGGACGCCAGAGCCGCTGGCACCCGTGACTTGGAAGCCGGCGCGGACGGTGGTAAAGATGGCCAAGCCTTGGGCCTTGGCAATGACCTTGGAAGGAATGGTGAGGAGAACACGCGACTTTTTCTTGGCAGTGGCAGCGTCCACGGGCTTTGTCTCGACGGGGGGCTTGGAGGCGGTTTCGGCGGCGGTAGGCTCGACCTTGTTGGCCACGGGGAAGGTGGTTTGAGGAGGGGCGGTGGTGGGAGCCGCGTCGCTGTAGATGCCATCTTCTGTGAATGAAGTGGTTAGCTGTGCGACTGGAACAAAAAAGGGAGTGGAAGGGGGACATACTGCAGAAGCTCCTCAAGATACGGGCGGCCTTCTCGACCTCCTTATCCATGGGACCGGGCAAGAAAGCCTCGGAGCCCATCTTGTTAGCTAGGGCATTGATGGGAGCGGCGGCCTTGGTTCCCCATCCTGCAAGCTTCTGACCCCATGAGAGCTTGACCTTTTCGTCTCCAGCCTTGCCAGACGAGGTAGGTCTAGGAGGGAACGGGGGCGGGTGTTCGTCGGTCGGGGTAGCGCCGTAGATATCTTCCTTGTTGGCATTCGGGGGAGGCGCATATTGGGGATGCGATGGGTTGTAGTCGGGAATGGGAACCTCGTCGGGATGGCGAGCTTGTTGGCTCTGAGGGGGGGCTTGTTGAGTTGCGGTAGAGGAAGAGGGAGCTTGGCCGGGAGGAGGGCCGGGAGGAGGAGGGGGGAAGTACTGTGCTTCCAGCTTTCGTTTCTCGTCGTTGCCGCTCATATTTGTGTCTGTTGCTGTAGGTTCGAATGTAGATCTAGGGAAACGTGAATATGGTCGAGGTCAAAGGAGGACAGATGGTGTTGTTATATCGTCGGTCGAGGATCAGTCGATGTTGTCGACGGCAGTTGTTGCGGGGTGTGTGTGACTGCGATAAGGAATACAGAAGGGGGCTTAGACGCTGTTGTCCACTGGAATTGGAATTGTGGAATGGTTCAACACGGTTCAAACAAACAACACTTGAAAGAGGGAAAAGATGACGGGTCAGACAACTTGGTTTTCCTGTTTGTTTTTATCTGAAACTGGATTACTCGAATTCGTAAGCTATTGTGGCTATGAGATGCTTCTGTTGTTCCCGTGATGTCCATCAGGGTCCATGGCCATGATGCTGGGCGGGCTTGTTGGTGATAATTGTTAGTGCACAGCTCCCCGGTCTTATCAGACGACGGGAGAACTGGTGGGGTCGGGTTACGTGGAGGTTGATGTCATTTCTGTGGCTGAGCAGTGGCTGCCTCCCTTGGTCATCCACAAACGGGGCTTGGCAATTGCCTGCCGGCGGACTCGCGACTGGACGGAGTGACATTCAATCATCTGACCTCTCTTCATCGCGTCCAACCTCCCATCTTCAACTCGACGAGTCAACGGCCGCAGCTGTGTGATATGCCCTATCCATTTGCCGAGAGTCTTCATCCACAATCCACACGAATCTTGGAAAATGACGACTATCGAGCGAAGCATTGACTCCCTGGCCACTAGATGTGAAGAGACAAAGAAAGACTGTGTCACTTGACGGCGGGACACTTACCTGGCGTTGACTGCACACTTCGTTCACCGTGTTAGTCGAGTATTTGGCACATTGGATGGAAGCAACGGACCAGACGAAAGAACTCACAAAGCTGGACACGGGGATGGCGGAGCCGAGTCTTCCTCACAGTCTTCTCATCCATGGACTTCAACCTTGAACTGGACACTCAACCACAATTATGAACCAAGGCAACATGTGATCAATCTAGATGTGACCTCAATGGACGATACCCCGGCCTCATAGGTGGAATATTGACCCTCTCCGCCTGCTTTCCCCGCAGATCTCCAGAGTACCATCCCGGCCAAATCGTAACTGGCAGAATGCGGCATCGTATATCACGGTATAGTTGCTATCATATAGGCCCCCTTTCAGTTCTCGAGGTAGGTATAAACAGCGAGAAATCCCCGATATGTTGACGGATGTTAACTTGGCAATGGAACGCCACCACTATTCAACATGAGGTTCATCACCATCCTCGCTGGCCTCATCGGCTTCTCTCTCGCCGCTCCAACCAACCAACCCCTCAAAGATGACCTCGAGACTCGCGCCCCATGGCCCAACGGCCCCCTCGTAACCTCCGGCCGCTGGATCCGCGATGCCTCCGGCACCAACCTGACCTACGCCGGCGTCAACTGGCCTGGAGCAGCCGACGTCATGATCCCCGAGGGTCTGCAGTACCAATCCATCGCGACCATCGTGTCCAAGATCAAGAGTCTTGGCATGAACGCCATCCGTCTGACCTTCGCCATCCAAATGGTCGACGAGATCTACTCCAACGGAGGGAAGGATATTACCCTGCAAAAGGCCTTCACCCAGGCCCTCGGGTCGACAAACGGACCCACGGTGCTCAACCAGGTTCTGGCCAAGAACCCGCAGCTCACGGCGAGTACTACCAGGCTGCAGGTCTTCGACGCGGTGGCGGCCGAGTGTGCGAAGCAGCAGATCTTTGTCCATCTGGATAATCATATCTCCAAGGGCACATGGTGCTGCTCGACTGGTGATGGAAACAGTTGGTGGGGAGACACATACTTCTCAGCGGCCAACTGGACGAGGGGTCTCGCTTATATGGCTAACCATGTATGTCTCCCATGAGCCCCTTTCCCTTCAACCTTGACTCCCGTTGACACAAATGTAACCTGCAGGGCAAACAATGGACATCCCTCATGTCCATCGGCCTCCGCAATGAACCGCGTGAGCCCACCTCCGGCGCAGCCAAATCCACATACAACTGGCAAACCTGGTACACGTACATGAAACAAGGCGCCGAAGCCGTGCACTCCTCGAACCAGGATCTTCTGATCTTCTTGTCTGGCTTGTCCTTCGACACCTTCCTGACGCCCGTCGTCCGGGGCACCGCCTTGACTCCGGGGACCAGCAAGTTCAGCTTCAACGATTTCCCCGGCTACGCCAACAAACTCGTCCTCGAACTGCACAACTACGAGAACAGCGCCAACAACTGCAACAACCTGCAGAACAACCTGTACAACAACGGGTTTCAGGCGTTGACGAGTTCTGCGGTAAACCAGTTCCCGGTGATGTTGACCGAGTTTGGGTTCCAGATGGATGCGAGCACGTGGAAGGGCACGTATGCTAGCTGTTTGGCAAGCTATTTGCCCGCGCAGAAGGCTGGCTGGTTTATCTGGGTGCTGGCAGGGTCATATTACATCCGGTCGGGCACGCAGGATTACGACGAGGGGTGGGGGCTGTTGACCCGTGATTGGAGTGCGTGGAGAAGTCCGAGTTATGTCAACGGGGCGTTAATTCCCATGGTCAAGAACACCCTCAGCTAGAGGCTCAGCTAAGCAGCAAATACACACACTGTCCCGCCCATCTCCTCAAGTTCACGCCTCCGCCTTTTCCTCATTTCCATCCTCCTCAGCCTTATAAGGCTCCTCCTCCACATACACATCCCAATCATACTTCCTCCCCACATGATCTCCCCTCAACTCTCTTTGCCCCCTTCCATACACCTTCTCCCTCGCCGTCCATGCCTCCGCTCCCTCAGGTTCCTGCTCCGGATAAACGCCCCGTCTCCTCAACTCCGGCACCAACAACTCCACCACCTCTTCAAACGTCCCAGGCGTCGTCACATACGCGACATTAAACCCATCTATATCCGCCTCCCTTATCCACCGCTCCATCTCATCCGCCACCTGTTCCGCAGTCCCCACCGCCACGGGCCCCAGACCACCGATCGCCGCTCGCTCCGCTACCACGCGCGGCGTCCACTTGGGCACCTCTTCCGAGGGCGTAGTAAAATTATCCAAAATCGACAAGATCTTATTCTTCTCCTTCGAATCCGACGCCGAAATCTCCTCATGATCCAGATCCAGATGCTTAAACTGGCTACTAATATCAATTCCCGTCCATCCAGCAAAGAGAACCAGTCCACCGATGACGCTGGCGTTTCTTCTCGCTTCCTCATACTTGGCCTGTGCCTCCTCTTCCGTACGGCCAACGATGGGAGTAAACGTCGCAAAGACCTTCAGACTAGCTGGATCGCGACCTTTTTGTCGCGCCAACTCCCTCAGTTTTTTGACTTTTGGTGCCAAGACCGAGGGAGAGTGGGAAGATACGAAGACTGCCTCTGCGTGGGTTGTGGCGAACTCGGAGCCTGCTGAGGAGGTGCCGGCTTGGAAGAGGAAGGGGGTGCGTTGCGGGGAGGGGGGCACGATGTGCGGGGTGGAGAGGTGGAAGTATTTCCCGGAATGGTTTATTTGGCGGACTTGGGAGGGGTCGGTGTAGGTGTCGGAGGATGGGGAGAGTTGGATGGCGGTGGGGGTCCAGGAGGCGTTCCAGAGTCTGGGTTTGGAGACATGCGTCAGTTAGAGCCTCTGTGGAAGAAAGGAAGGCAGAGGAAGGGGGCAACGTACTTGTACAACACCCTCAAGTACTCATCAGCCTGCTCGTACCGCTGGTCATGTTCGATGGGGTTATCGAGACCAATAGCCTTGAAAGCGCTCTTCTTCCAACTCGTCACGATATTCCATCCAATCCTCCCCTTGGTCAAATGATCAAGTGTCGAAAACCGCTTCGCCAGCAAGAAGGGAGGCTCGAACGAGGTGGAAGCCGTGATGCCGAAGGCGAGGTTCTTGGTTACGGCGGCCATTGCTGAGATGGGCTGTTCAGGACTGCTGTTAGCGGTGTCTCCTTCTCGGGGAAATCCCAGTGCATGCTGCAATATCAGCGGTCGTTATGGCCACCGTGAAAAAAAAGAACAGAAAACTTTTTTTTTTTTGGTAGTTGATCAATGATACCCGAAAGGTATCCCCTCGTTCGGTCACAGCTCGACCTCGTTAGCCCAGGTAGACTTATGTTGCAGCCATATAGACTACAGGCGTGCCTGAGCGATAGTTGTGTCGAAAGCTGCCACCACGAGGATTCGAACCCGTGGCGTTTTGAGCGGGTATAAGTATGGGTGTACTGCACGTGCGTAGCACCAACTGCCGCTCGACCAACTACCCGTTGTTGTTGTTGGGGAACCTTCTTGGGACAGGAGCCTATAAGGGACGGGACGGAGGGTGCTGGTGCCTTAGGTTGTAGGCTCGATCGGGTGCGTGCATTTGACCAAGACAGACGGCTGTCATCCGATGTTGGCGGATCTTTCCCACCACCCTTCCCGTCCTTTCATCACGTCTATCCTTCACCCTTCCTCCGCCCTAACCTCCTTCTTCCCATGGATCTTCCACTTCCCATTCATGAACTCGACTTGGGAAAGAAACCACTTACAATTACCGGATCCCCCACCGGCCACTGCGCCCCCCTTCTCACACACTCATCCAAGCTGCCCTCATACGTATCATACCCGCCATACGTATCCGCCAGGAACAGCGCGTTGATGCCTCCCTTCTCCAAAAGCTTGGCCAGGTTGATCCAGTAATCAAGCGACTCAAACTTGGTCGTGGAGCGGTCGGACGGGTTCTTCCATTGTCCTGGTGAGAGATGGCCAGGGGTAAACATGTCAAAGGCATCGAGGAGGATTTGCTTCTTGGGGGATTGCGCGTCGCCATTGGCCGTGGGGGTTTCGTGGGTGTCTGTCATCTTGAGTGTTTGGCTGTGAGGCGGCGGTGAGTGGTTCGTGGTGGTGATAAGGCGTGGAAGTTTGAGGTTGGGGATGACTTAGACCGTGTGGAAGGATGATGTTGACACTCAACTTCAACAGCAGCTGTCGTATCAATGATGGCCCAGCTCTCTGAAGGGTTCAGACCCCTCATATACCACGCAAACCCCTTGCTCAAGCTCTTATCACCGCGATGTCACAACGGGATGTCGACATCGCGGCACCAGTCCCTCGGATCACAGTCCCGTGCGGGGGTGCATGTTGTCATCAAGGGGTGGATGGTGCCATGCAGATGGTACCATTGCATCAGAACACCACTCCCGGACGCGAAGCTCGCCATATCACCGGTCTTGGCCAAGACCACTTACCTACGGATTTGGTGCTTTCTGTAATCGGCAGTGATTGATGTCCCTGGTGAACAGGTCAACGCAGGAGACAACGGCATCAACGAATGATGAACACGGCCGGAACGGAAACAGTCTGCTTCTCCTCGAAGTTTGTGCCGAACAGTGAATGAGAAGCACGCTATCATCACATAAAGACTTGGCTCAACGAGCCTCACAGGTTGCTGACTGATTCAAGTATCGCCCGGATAGATCTTAGTCCGGACACAGTGAACCTTCACACAGACGGGAGTTTTTACGAGGCTCACGATCATGCTTCTCCTGATTCTCTGACGGTTGATCGCCAAACTCTCCGGATTACCTTATGCTCTATCTACAGTACAAGCCATCCATACAGGTTCCCACCTCCTCTATCGGCGTGTTTTAACCACTCTTCTCTGGAGCCACCTTCACCTCTTCCTGGCCCTTCTCCGAATTGGACCCCGTCGTAGATCCAGTCTCGGCGTTCTGCTCAGCATCAACCGCGGGTTTACTGTATCAAAGCTTGTTAGCGTGACTCTCACAACATCTTCTTGGTGACAACTCACTTCGATCTCTTCAGAGCAACATTCAAGAACTGAGCCGTAATGATCAAGCAAATGGCATTTGCCAAGACAAACGAGTACCCCTTCTTGAACTGGGGTGCTTCCTTGGTCGGAAACGTCACAAGCTGCGTCCAAGCGGTCGTGCTCTGCGCCACCGTGTTCAACAACACTATGGCAAACGACCTTTCCGCCGATGACTTCCCCATAACAGCATTAACCCATCCGTACAAGACCGCCGACATGGCCACGGACGAGTACGTCGTCATGAACGCGAACCAGAGCGCCGACTCAGCGACGTTCCAGATGACCAGAATGACGAGACCGACGATGTTCCAGATATGAGCAATCGTAATCGCCCACGCCGGTCCGACCACCAGATCTGAGATGAAGCAAATGAACAGGACATAAAAGATGCCAATCGCCGGACTGATGGTCCCCAGCTCGTTGACCTTGGACTGGCTGTATCGTCCCAGACTCTTCAACCAGAGCAGGTACCCTCCAGCCGAGTAGTTGATGCTCCCGTTCCAGAAGAAGATATCCAGCAACATCAGCGCCCAAAACTTCCAGTTATTCGCCAGGCTCTTGAGCGTGCTGAGCTTGAACTTGGGATGAACCACCGAATGTCCCACCCTCGCCAATCTCTGCTTTGCAATCTGCACATCCTCATCCTCCAAGAACCACTTGTTCGGATGCTCCGGCGTGCCAGGCAAGATGAAGAACCCCAAAATTCCCACGGGGATGGTGACGAGCGCGCAAATGATATACATCCACCGCCACCCAGCCAAACCATTGACCCCCTCCAACCTCGCACTCGCCCCAGACTGGATCAACCCAGCAGTCAGCGTCCCCAGCGTCAACCCGGTATAAAACACGCCTCCCCTCCTGCTAATCTCATCACCGCGGTACCAGCTCCCAAAGATGTAATGCATAGCCGGGTAAAACGCGGCTTCGAACCAGCCGATCAGAAATCTGTAGGCGGCCATCTGGCCGAAGGAGTTGGCGCGGTATTGGGCCAAAGTGAAGAAGCCCCAGGCGATGTCGAGGAAGGGAATGGTCCAGTGCATGGGCAGGTAGGTGAAGAGGAACATGAAGGGGATTTGGCCGACGACGGCGCCGACTGTGTAGAGCGTTTGCAGCTCGACGAGCTCGTTGCCGTGGAAACCGAGGTCTTCTTTGAGGCCGGCTACGTAGGCGTTGTCTGTGGGAGAAGCGGTGTTAGCTGGACTAGGTGTTCTTGGTGGGCTGGAAAAGGGGAAGAAGGAAGGACGCACTGAGATTGGCCTGGTCAATGTACTTGATCCAGTAAGCGAGGAAGCCGTAAGGGACGATGAGAAGGTCGAGCTTCATGATGAGGCGCCGCTCTCGCGGAGTGTCGCTGTCGGCGAACCATTTGATGTGGTACCATTTCCGTTTGACGGTGTCGAATTGGTGATGGACAGCCATTGTGTTGGTCTTGGACTTGAAAGTCCGCTGTCAGGCTCTTTCCAAAGTCTGGCGTCGAAGTTTAACGGACGGCAAGAGCGACTTGTCACCTTCAAAACCAAAACAACAAGCTAAAAGGTGAACAAGATCTGGATATGGTTCTCTTTAAACACACAAAAGAGCGTTACATCAACATCTATCTACCACCCACGGATCTGGTCTAGACGAGACTCCAAGTGTTCCCGCCACGCAGGTTGATAACACCATAACAATGGTTGTGTGCACCGACGGGACGGACGACCCTGGGACCCTGGGAATGATTGATGGTGTGCAGCCTCGACCTGAAACTGCCGTACGCCCAGCCCGACGAACTGGATTTTGCAAGGAACCAAGCAATTGCGGCATTGAAAGAGACATTGATGACCCATCAACCTCTTCACAACTTGAACCCAGATTTGGGACAGGCGAAGGTCGCTAGCCACGTGGATTCCGATAAGTCGGTTCTTCACTAGCCCTACAGAGATGAACTTCCGAACCCAACTCTCAAAACTTCGTGTCGACGATATCATGCATTTCTGGAGGTCAACTACCAAGATCGGTTAAACCGACACAGACTGGAACTGCTCGTCACCGCTCGAGTGTCTCGCCAAAACCCAAGAAGGAGAAACAGCAAAGTACCGGATTTGCAAGTTCAGGCGTGGGATGTCGCAAGCGCTAATCACCATCGCGTATCGTGCTTGGAGGAAAGAGCGCTATCACGTACAGCGCTGGATGTAATATGGCAGTACCGTTCCCAATTCCCATCCGAGCGTGGCTGAAGGAACAATGGTCGTCTGTTTACAGGGACGCTACAGCCCCTGGAGGAAGAGTGGGGTGGGGGTCCGGGTTAGGGTTGACAGCAGCTCCCTTTCCAGCTTTCTTCCCCTCCTCACACTTGCTGTGGACACTCGCCTTTGTTGTCGCCATTTCGACAGTTATCGCAATGCAACCAGCTCATAACGGCTAAAGCATCAGCCAATAATTGCTCTTGCCAATTTGCTCACATTTTCCTGCCAAAGAATCCAGAGAATCCACTAACAAATGACACCTTATCCAGCAACATCAATCAGGATAAGCCAAGTGGGTCCCCATCCCCTTCGCTAACAACAACAGTCCAAGGTACAAAGATGGCGTCATCCAACCTCCATCTCACCTCAGACACGCGCAAGACGCGATCAGCATCCTTTCAGCCCTAGTTCACCAACCGAAGCCACCACGACCACCGGTCTTCGGAGAGCAATCAGTGGGGGTTACACGCACCCAGAAACCCAGGTTGGCGAAACGGCAGGCAGTGATATTCGACCATCGACCCCGCGAATGGTGTTATGCTTGGAAGGCTTGACGTGCTTTTGGTTGAACCGTCGGAAATGGCGTGGGCGGCAATCACAACCCAAGATTCGAACGAGAGATACGGGAAGGAACGATACACCGCGGATACGGTACTACCAGGCGCGATGCATGGCGATAACGTGCCGGTTTTGGCAAGAGCCCCAGGAGAGGGGAAGTGATGGCAACGAAGGAGTGCCGATGATGTGATGCCGCCGTATGGTATGAGGGCATGTTTTTGGGTGTCATGTCAGTTCGGAACACTCACATATACTTGACTTGTTGTGTCCGTGTGCTTCTTGTGCTCTGTCCGTTTGGAAAGCTGCTCGACTTTGCGGAGAAACGCGGTATTCGACATCCAGATTTCCCACATTCACGATGGCAACAACAACAGAAGCGAACGTAAACGGCGATGTTGTACCGGTGGTCGACAAGCTGGGTGAACTCTCAGTGCCAGAACAGGAAGTCGTTACTTCCTCAACACCAAGTACAAGTGAGCCCAGCACGCCGGGCACACCGGAGACTTCAGTCAGCTCTCAACCTCAGTACAACTTCATCCCCTTTGAGCCACATCCGGGATACCCCAAGTCTCGCATCAGTATCGTGAACAGGTTCATTGACCAACCACGAGAAGTCCGGGTTGCTGTTATCGGTGGTGGTCTTTCTGGCATTCTTGCTGGTGTTTTGCTTCCGGCCAAGGTCCCCAACATCAAGTTGACAATCTATGAGAAAAACCATGACTTTGTAAGTAACCATTTACACCCCCTTCAATAGCTTTCAGATCTTGTGCTTACACTGTACCAGGGAGGTACTTGGCTCGAGAACGTCTACCCCGGAGTGCGATGTGACATTCCCTCCCACGTCTACCAGTCAACCTTTGAGCCCAAGCTTGACTGGAGCGACCAATTCGCTGGCGGCGCCGAGATTCGTGACTACTGGCAAGGCGTAGCAAAGAAGTACAACGTCTACCAGTATGCACGCTTCCACACCAAAGTCGAAGGCCTCAACTGGAACGACTCCGAGTCTGTCTGGGAGGTAACCATCAAGAACCTTAAAACCGGCGAGACAACCACCGAAAAGGCCGACAGCGTCATCACTGCCATCGGTCGCTTCAACGCCTGGAAGCTTCCCGACTACCCCGGAATCACTGACTACAAGGGCGTCCTCCGGCATGCCTCACACTGGGACTCGTCCTTCGACCCATCCGGCAAGGCCGTAGCTGTCATCGGCAACGGCGCGAGCGGGATTCAACTAGTCGCGAACCTCCAACCCTCGGTTGCCCGGCTGGACCACTACGCCCGTAATCCGACCTGGATTGCGGCCTCCTGGGCTGGCGACGTCCGGCAAGTAGGCCCCCAACCCTACTCGGACGAGCAGATCGCCCTGTTCAAGTCCGACCCAGACGCCTACCTCAAGTTCCGCAAGGATATGGAGGACAAGTACTGGCGCCGCTTCAACTCCTTCTTCCGCGGCAGCAAAGATAGTACGGAACTGCGCGAGCGCTTCACGCAAATCATGCACGAGCGACTAGCCAAGAAGCCCGAGTTAATCGAGCACATCGTACCCGACTTCTGTCCCAACTGCCGCCGCTTGACACCCGGTCCCGGCTACCTCGAAGCCATCTCCGAGCCGAACGTGGAGTACATTCGCACGCGCATCCGTCGCTTCACTGAAACCGGCATCGAAACCGAGGACGGCAAAGAGCGCAAGGTGGACGCCATCTTCTGCGCCACGGGCGCCAACGTCTCGCAGGTTATCCCCTTCCCCGTCGTTGCCAAGGGCAAGAACCTCCAGGATGTGTGGAATCCCGAGCTAAAAGGCAAGAGCGACGAGCACCACGGCTTTCCCTACACCTACCTCGGTGTGGCCACGCCCGGCTTCCCGAACCTGTTCTTCCTCCAAGGACCGCACGGAACAGGACCGAGCGGGACAGTCCCGCACAGCGCTGAGACGCAGCTTACGCTGCTGGCTAAGATTCTACGGAAGATGGGGAGGGAAGGCATTAAGAGCATTGTCCCTTCCAGAAAAGCAGCGGATGACTTTGTCGAGTACTCGGACGCCTTCTTCTCTTCTACGGTGTTGACGGATAACTGCAGCTCTTGGTACAACGGCGGACGGCCGGGGGCGAGGATTCATGGTATTTGGCCCGGGTCAGCGGGGCATTTGACGGTGGTGAGGCAGAATCCTAGGTGGGAGGATTGGGAGTATGAGTATCTGGGGGAGACGGGCAATAGGTTTCAGTGGTATTTGGGCAATGGATGGACGAGCAGGGAGGCGGATCCGCAGTCGGATATGACGCCGTATTTGAGGAGGCCGGGGGAGAAGGTGGAGTTGAGGGATGTGCATGAGAGTTGGTGGAATTTGCCATGATTGTCTGTATTACTGGTGTTTTTGGGTTCCTTTAACGAGGAAATAATCTTCGACTTTCTACGTGTTTGGAGAACAATGGCCGCTGTATGAAGTTCTTGCAAGCGGATTGGAGTGTACAGCTTCCCAGGGCGTGGCAGCCTGGAAGTTTACAGTCGTGAGATCAGCAAGTGCAAACGATGATCAAGCAGGTACGACCAGTTGCTTCTTGCTCTACCATCAAGTCTCAGTTTCGGAGAAATGGCGCCCCGAGAGTGATACCTACCAGAATTTCAATCCGGTCTAGTCCTTGCCAGCCAAAGTGGCAGCCACCGGATCTCAGACCGATCTAGGAGCGGATCTCAGTCCCATCACTTCCGGAATTCTTACCTTTCGGCATATGCATGCAGTTAGCGCCGTCGAGGTGTTCATGCCGTCGAAATCACGAAGGTTCCTGTCGAAATCACGAAGGTTCCTGTCGAAGAGCCAAGCATCAAGCGAAGAAGGCTCTTCCGCGGACAAGAAACCCTTCGACCCAGGCACATCTCAAGTTCCAGGGTCCAGACAAACTCATGACCCCCAACAACAACACCATCACACATCACTTTCACCAAATGCGGATCCTAATTGCAAATCACAGTCGTAATCCTGCAATCCACGATCTTCGAAGCACTCAGGCACGTTTTTGACCCAGTCTCTGGTGAAAAAGACAGAAAGGATACTAGTCCTCACCACGGCGGAGTCAAACCGCTATTGCGTGCTCCCCTGGCATCTTTGCAACACGGTTAACCAACCCTTCTAGGGCGGATTGGCACCGTCTGCCATTGTGAGCTGCGTATCTTGGCAAGCTGACCTCTCCGATTCCACGGAGACAGCACGGAGACGAACTGAACTGTAACATCAACCAGACCGGGACTTTCAGCGGTCTGCAACGTGAATTCCACAATCCACAATCAGAGTGGGATTGTAGCTCATCGTTGGTGATGCAACATGGAGGGGCAGGATTTTCATGCATGCATTATACGGCAGTGGAGGAAGGGAAGTAGGGAAGTGAAAGGAGGAAGGGATAAATACATTGGGTTGTTTACTTCCTACATCTTAGCTCTTGTTTACGGCATTGTGTTAGAGCTTTGATCCTCTTCGTCTGTTACCTCTGAAGAACGGACTTTGAACAGCAGGGCGACAAGACACACAAAGCCAACAAGATGGTGTCCTCCAGTCTTCCGCTTCCGGACGAGTTCCCCTTCGGCTTGCCGCACCGGGATATGAGTGAAGTCGAACCTCCAAAAGACCAGCAACATCCAGGTATGTCCAGTTGAAACTCCATCCTTCTGTCTCTTCAGCATTGGAACGGAACACTAACACCGTCTTACAGTAAAATGGTACCGGTCATCAATGTTCAACATCACCATCGTCGGTCTCTGCAGCTTCTCATGCCCCGGCATCTGGTCCGCCATGAACTCACTCGGCGCCGGCGGAGCCGCTTCTCCTAATCTCATCAACGCCGCCAACGCCATCACTTTCTGTCTCATGGTACTCTCCAGCTACCTGTCCAGTGCGTTGATGTACTTCGCTGGTGTCAAGGGTACTTTGATCTTTGGCTGGTATGTCCCTCCCCATATTCTCCCCGCCATCATCCCCTTTCTGACACCCACACAGCATCGGCTACGCCCCCTTCGCCGCTGGCCTGTACACCAACAACCGCTACGGCAACGAATGGCTCGTCCTCCTCGGTGCGGCCCTCTGCGGCATCTCGGCCGGCGTCTTCTGGGCCGCCGAGGCCTCCATCGCCATCGCCTACCCTGAGCCCTGGAACCGTGGCAAGGCTTTGGGCTACTGGCTCTCCTTCAAGCTCTTCGCTCAGATGCTGGGCGGTGCCATCAACCTCGGTCTCAACGCCAGCAACGACCAAGCCGGTCAAGTGTCTTACACCGTGTTCTTGGTGTTCATCGCCATCCAAGCTGCTGGCCCGTTCATCGGCTTCTTGCTCAACAGTCCCAACAAGGTGGAACGGAAAGATGGCAAGAAAGTGGACTTGACAATCACCCAGAATCCATGGTTGGAGATCAAAGCCACCACCAAGCTCTTCTTCACCAAGAAGTTCCTTCTCCTTCTCCTCTGGATCGGCAACGCCGTCTTCTCCGAGTCCGTCTTCTTCACCTACCTGGCTATGTGGTTCTCTGTCCGCTCGCGAGCTCTAGGTTCATTGATGTCGGGCATTGTTCCCGTCATTGGCGGAAACATTCTGGGGTACTGGTTGGATCGGAATAGCATCTCGCTGAAGATCAGGAGCAGAGCGGCGTTCTGGACGCTGGTGGTTATCCAGGGCGCGTGGTGGACGTGGGCGACGGTGTTGGTGACGAGGTTTAAGGAGACGAAGCCGACTTTTGATTGGACGACGCCCGGGTTTGGAGCGGCGTTTGGGGTGTTTGTGTTTTTGGCCATGGGCTTTCAGCTCAACTACTTGTTTTTGTGAGTCTTCTTAAGCTCTTCTTCACTTCATGGTTGATGTACTAACACTATACAGGTACTTCATCGTTCACAACATTGCCGAGAGCGATGAGGAGATTATCCGCTATGCTGCCCTCATCCGCGGTACCGAGTCCGCTTGGGAGGCTCTCAGCTACGGATTGGAGTCTTTGACTTTGTTCACCGAGGCTGGTGGTGTGTACATGAGCTTTGCCATATGGGCAGTGGCTATCTACCCTGCTTGGCATCTGCTCAGGCACTTTGGTATTCATAGGCCTTTGGTGGGAGACGAGTCGTATCCGGCAAGCATCGAACGAGTGGATGAGAAGGGGGTGATTAGTTCTGGAACCAGTTCGGGTGATGAGGCTGGTAATGAGAAGACGGTAAAGGCTTGATAGGAAGATAATACACTCCAATACATCCCTGGACTAGGCAGTTTCCGTGTTGATATAATCTGTTCAAACGCAACATTCCGCTGCGAACCCAGTTTCATTCCATCTGTGATCCTTTGATCGTTTTTTGATACCGGTACAATGCTTCGTGTAGAGGTACGTAGAGGTACGGGTCAATGGAAGCCTCAAGTGTTCTGTCTATTTGCTGAATGCTGTGTATTACACTCCATCATGCATCCTCAATTTTGGGCGTCCTTACCAACACAGCGTGTCAATGTTTTAATGACGCTTCGAACATCGATCCCAAGGTCTTCCGCTTTGCACGGAGTGATAGGTAGGTAATTTCTACCAATTCACGTTAAGATCACAAGTCAGCACCCCTGAAGATGCGGTGGATTAGGGCTCACAGGTGTAAAACAGTTGATATACTGACGATATGGTATTCCGAAACCAACTTTTATATACAAACTAACCAAAAGGAAGAAAACCCCAAATAACCGTGCAGTTTCTACTGCAATTAAGCCCAATCCAATGCCAATCCGTCCAGACCTTCACTATCCTCTCAAGTCCCATCGGATCACGTCCTCCCAGGCCTATTCAGCAACCCTAACTACCAATTTACCACCGCTAATCTCTCCCCTCCTCATCCTATCCAGTCCTTTGTTGATATTCCCCAACCCTTGCTCAACATCGATAATCTCTGGTGCCTTGACCAACCCCTCTGCCAACAGCCTCTCCAACCACTGACACAACGCCCCACCAACCTCGGGAACTTCATGAAACAACTTGATCGGCACCGTATGGAACATAGTTCCCTCGGGTGCTTGCTGCTTCGGCAGGCCGGTAAGACCAATCAAGTGCGCTCCTAGGAGGGTCTCCTCCTTAGGTGTGCCAGGTGGGGAGGGCGGCGTCTCGCCGGCTGGTAGAGGAGGAGAGTCGATGTTATCGGGGGAAAGGGCATGAAGCAGCGAAGTGGCGCTCTCGCGCCCGCGTGTGTCAACACCAAAGCGGAGTTTGCCCTTGAGGTTCTGGCGGATGATCTGCACCGCCCTTTCAGGGTCGTGACTGTCCACCAGCAAGTCGGCCTTGAGTACCTCGTGGTTCGATAGCCTAAGGCCATGCTTCGCCTTATCCACTATCGTCACGACCTTCAATCCCGCGAGCTTCGCTAACTGAATGGTCAAGTTGGCACTTGTTGAACTTCCACCCCATATGGCCACCCAATCACCTGCTTTGGCCCGTTCATGAGAACGGATTCCGTCAAGGCATTCGGAGCGGATGTCCTCTGCTAGAGACTCCTGGGGAACGGAGGAGCGGAGAAGGGAGAAGAGGTCAGGGCCGGAGAGGATAGAGGAGAAATCGACGCCCATGCACACGCCGAGGGAAAGGGCGGCGGCGACGAAGGCTACGCCGAGAGTGGAACCCTCTTCGGGGGAGAGGGAGGGTGGGGTGCGGACGGTGTTATAGTCGAAGGAGATGACGTATTGTTGGTAGGCGGCTTTGCGGAGATCGCGGTAGTCGGTGGAGATGGCGAGGACCTGGAGTTGTTAGCTACCTGATGGAAGGGTGTCATGAGATGAAATGGGGAGGGATGGAAGTGAGAAGAGATTAAAGTGACATACCCTATCCCTGGGCTTAAACCTCGACTCTTTCCTAGAAGTCTGGACAACTTCACCTGCTAACTCACGACCAGAGATGTATGGTAGTTCAGGGATGGCAAAGTTGAAGTCACTTCATGAGTGTTAGCGGTCGACTCCCCCCCAAACATGGGACGATGTGAAGAAACTCACGGTGCCTTCCAATCAATGGGATTAAGCCCAATGGCCTGTGTCCTCACAAGCACATCGTGCTCCCCCTCTAATTGTGGAACGGGATAGTCCTCTGTGAGCTGGTATGGTTGCTTTGCCGCGTGCAGCAAGAGCACTGTTTGCTTCTCTGGCGTCGGTAGAGGCTCCATGTCTGCGGTACTGGTGCCGTGGTTGCCGCTGCCGATGACAATATCGTCTTCCGGTAGTTGTTCTTGCTGTTCAACGTGTTGTGCCTGCGGCTTCTGGCTGTTCTTGGTAGGTGACGAGCTGTTTTTGCGGAGCTTCTGCAGGGACAAACGTTTGATGAAAGACATGATGTTGGCTCAAGGTGCGACTCAAGGTGCGGCTCAAGGTGCTTGCGTCATCCAGGGTCGGAGTGTAGCAATCAAGTAGTGTTTAAGTAGCGTCGGAGTACAAGACTGGTACTTGAGTGACTTCCGGTTCGTTGTTTGGCTTGTTGACTTGTTGTACTATAGCAAACAATTTGAAGGGTCGAAAGTTACAAGAATTTATAAACCCTCTGAAACGGAAGGGAAAATCGCCTATTGTCAGATGGGAACTAGCCACCGGTTGACCGAATCGAATCCAACATGAAGACTCCGGAACATGTCCGTCGAGTGCCTGGCAATCCGGTCTAGTGTTGAATTGCGCCATATCGGTCGGATTCGACTCAATTGATGTGTGCATGTCTTGGGAAGAGCCAAAGGCTGCCGTTGGGCAACCACCACGGCCCGTTGCCCACCTTGATTGCAGCTCGGCAGCTCATCCAGTCTCACTCTGGTATAGGAAGGACAATGGACCCCCACTCTTGCTCTTGGTGCCATCATCGCCAACGGTAGAACGGGTACCGATAATCGGGAGCATGGGCAACAAGTCGCATGCAGTGCAGACTGCAGACTGCAGAGTCTCCTCTGCTCCGCGATGGCTGTCAATGTCCCGTCGGCAGCGCCAATCCCTCGGGTATCATTACAAAGGTGCTATCTCCGTAGTGAATCTAGCGATGCTGACAATGGGTTAGGGCGAGTTGTAGTGTCAGGAACAATGAAGCACTTGGCGAGAGGTCGGGGTTGCTGCCGTGCTGATGAGCACCATCCCCGCGTCAATCACGCAATCGCCTCCAGCACGACACCAGTAACGAACTCGGCAACGCGGTAGCAATATCGACTATCACGACACTCTTTGACATCTTTGAGTGATTGATAGCGTCTTGGTAAAGCAGTTTGGGTGTCCCTTATAATGGTGAATCGCCTTGGTCGTCGTCGTCATTGATCGTTTGTTTTGTTTAAATCTGGGCAAAAGTCAACAAACCCCTTTTGCGGAAACCTTGGCGACATCAACGGGCTCAGATTTCAACGACGTGCATCAACAACCGGGCACTCGAGCGCAAAGTGAAACAAATCCTCACAGTCCATTCACTGAGACACGTCAGCAGCCATGTCCAACCCAACAACAGGCGAGTCAGGCCAAACTAGGCCCAAGAAGAAGCTCATCATCAATGCCTTCGTCGAGATGTGTATGTCGGCTATCCATTCCTTGACCCACTCCGGCCCACTTGACCCCTTTTCGGCGCTGTCAATCATGAAGCAAGAAAACAAACAACAAGACTTTGAAGCGGATCAATAACTTCAACTTCACTTTGCCATCAATAACCCTGTGTTCACCTTAAACACCGTGATCCCATCCACCGACTTCACCATCAAACAAACCCACTAACTCCTCCAGGCTCCGGTCACCAATCTCCCGGCCTCTGGCGCCACCCCTCCGACCAGTCCCACAACTTCACCTCCGTCCAACACTGGGTCGAGCTCGCCAAGCTCCTCGAATCCGCCAAATTCCACGGCATCTTCATCGCCGACGTCCTCGGCGGTTACGACGTCTACCGCAATTCCCTTACCCCCGCCATCGTCTCCGGCGCGCAATGGCCTGTCAACGAGCCCTTGTCGGTAGTCCCCGCCATGGCGGCCGTCACGAAATCCCTCGGTTTCGGCGTCACTGTTAGCACCAGCTACGAGGCTCCTTACCACCTGCACCGCCGCCTGGCGACGGTTGATCACTTGACCAACGGCAGATTGGGCTGGAACATTGTGACGAGTTACTTGGACAGCGCTGCACGCAACATCGCGGGACGGGAAAAGCAGGTGGCGCATGATGAGCGCTACGAACAAGCGGAGGAGTACCTGCGGGTTATGTACAAGCTTTTTGCGTCTTCGTGGCGGGACGACGCGGTTGTACTGGATCGCGAGAAGGGAGTGTACACCGACCCGGAGGCCGTGAGGCAGATTAACCACGAGGGCAAGTTCTTCAGTGTTCCCGGTCCTGCAATCGTTCAGCCCACCCCCCAAAGAGTGCCGCTTCTGTTGCAGGCTGGAACCTCCAAAGCCGGCAAGCTCTTCGCGGCGCAGCACGCCGAAGCCATATTCGTGAGCTCGCACGCGCCGCAGGTTTGTGCGAAGAATATTGCTGAGGTGAGGCAGTTGGCCCGGGAGAAGTTTGGAAGAGATGGAAGCAAGATCAAGGTGCTGAGTTTGGTGACGCCGATCCTGGGAAGGACCGAGGAGGAGGCGAAGGAGAAGTTGGCTGATTACAGGAAGTATGCGAGCACGGAAGGTGCGTTGGCCCTATTTGGTGGGTGGACGGGCATGGATTTGAGCAAGTATGGGGATGATGAGGAGTTGAGAGAGGTTGAGAGCAATGCTGTGAGGTGAGTTTGTCTTTGTCTCCCTTTGATGGGGAGATGATAGTTTCCTAACTTGAGATTAGGTCGACCGTGGACGCCTACGCCAGGTTCTCGCCCCCTGGCTCAAAGTGGACAAAGCACACTGTTGCCGAACACGTTGCCATCGGTGGTAATGGTCCTATTATTGTCGGCACACGAGAACAGGTGGCTGATGGCCTTGAGGCCTGGATAAATGAGGCCGATGTTGATGGCTTCAACTTTGTAGGTGATCCCTGCTGCATCCATTGTCTGTACAGGACTAACACAAACTTTTGTAGGCATATGCCCTTTTCCCGGGGTCTTTCCAGGACATCATTGACCTTCTGCTCCCCGAGTTGCGGAAGCGCGGTCTCTTCTGGGACGAATATGCTGTTCCCGGCGGAACATACCGTGAGAACTTCTATGGTGCCCAGGGCCAGAAGTATCCTTTGGAGGAGCACATTGCGTCCAAGTACCAGTGGAGAGCCGGTGTGCCAGCTGACGATCACGAAATTCCCGAATAGAGCAAGAATACTATATTGAGCATGGAACTAAGTGGCGTAGGGCTCGGGACAAACACAATGGGAACCTTGTTGTTTTTCTTCCCCATTATCTCCAAACTGACATTGCCATTTACCGCCTAGATGGTACCTGTCTTCCAGCCATCGTCGCCAAAACTTTGGATTTTAAGACAAGTCTCGACCCCGACTTCCCCAGGTCTGGCGGTCGACTTGCTTGGACTTGAACTGGGGTAGACTTGACTTGATGGAGGTCCTGGTGAAAGGTCTCGGGGATATTGGAAGGCCATGTGTCTGCTATGAACTCCATCACCTCCACCCATAAACTGCGAGCCTTCTCATCCCAAGGCAGCCCGAAGGTCGTTGGAAGTCGACAGAGTACGTCATAGGGACTGAGACCGTCTGCAGCTTCGCGGAAAGGATTTACATTTTTGGTAGCAAGAAGCAGGCGGAGAACCTTAAAAAAGTCCTTGACCTCCTGTTTAGATGGGAGGTTCGAGGGATATCGTCGCCTTGATAGAATCAAAGTTGAGCCTGTATGTCCGTCTTGCCATTCTTCTTCAGTTGGTATTACTCTTCGTTGCCGAAACTCAAAAAACGGATCGTGGGAACTTGGGCGAATTTCTCCGTCTGAGCATCTGATCGATTTGGAGTCATGCGTGGCCAGATCTGAACCAAATCCGTTGTCATCCGTTGTGACAAGCTGATTGAGATAACCTGGCGAGATGATGAGATCCTGCCGTTCCCCATGGGCCTCGGCTGCCCACCGTAGCGGCGTTTTACCCACCAAGTCCTGCTGGTCTGGGACCACGAAAGAGTCGGTAAGGATGTCCCGTATCATCTTTGATTCTTTGGCGAAGGTAAGGCCGCCTGAAAACCGTGAGCTGCCCAAGAGAGCGGTGTTCGGCCTTCGATATCCGGCAGGTTGGAATCCAGGCTAGGACAATGTGTGATGAGAAGCTGCACAATGGAGTCCAACCTCAATGCGACTGCATAACCAAGGGGTGTTAGACCGTCGGGAATAGTCGTATTTGGATTCAGATTTGGACAACGAGTGATGAGAAGTTCGACAATCGATTTCTCGTTGGCCACAACTGCCCAAGAAAGCGGTGTCATTCCCCGGTCATCTGGTATGTTCGGGTCCAGTTCCGGCCAACCATCCAGTAGGAATTCTACCATTGCCTCATTCTTCAGCTGAACCGCACAGCAGAGAGGTGTTAGTCCAATTCCATCTTTGATATCCGGGTCAATTTTCTTCAAGCTTTCCTGGCTATGCCCGTGAGAGACGTCTCTTTGCCGTGCCACTTCCCGGTTACAATTGTTTTGCAAACCATGAGCACGACCGAGATCGATGGGTTGATATACTGGCGGTGACCTTATTGTGAGAAGATGTAGCTCACTAAGAAATCGCAGAGTACCCATGTTGTCGGTTCGCAGAGCAAAATGGAGCGCGGTTTCATCCTCATACAGCTGGCTTTCAAGCGCCCTCGGGTCGGCTCCGTAGGCCAGCAGTAACTCGCCCATTTCCTTTGTCGTAACATAGAACAAGGCAGTGCGGCCAAAAGAATCGTGTTGATTGACAATTTGGCGAATGGTTTCGAGACACGACCTGCCCAAGTTGTTTTCGCATCTTCTTGGAATATCAAGGTTCTTGCCGATGCCACATCGACATTCAACTTCACCAATCTGTAATAGGAAGCTCTCAAGCAATTGGCCATGGCCGAAGGACGAGAGAAGTATGGTTGTGTTGCACCAGCCACCAGCCGTCAGTTCAACCTTCTTAGGAATGTAGTGCTTATCTCTCAGCTCCTTCGCCCAAGTTCGAACTTCTTCCAAAGTAACCTTGGCTGAAGGATCTGTGGTTGTAGCATTCACAAGTTCCCGAAGTGCTTCGAAGCTGTTTGTAATGATGGCAGTTTCCCAGGGGCTTTGCATGTGTATGTGCCCCTGATCTGACGTGTAAACCTGTCGGAACTGGCGGTGTAAGTCCGGGTGGGCTCGAATGAGACGGGGAGTGTTGAGCGTCGCAAGAAGATGGAGCAAGTGCGGCGCGTCCTCGAGATACTCAATAATCGATGTTCCGTCAATGGTGGTCGTTTCTACCGTGCTTACTTCGAAGATGTGCCACAAGGAAAGCCACCTTGTAAGTGGAAACATTTGAAAAAACTTATCTTGTGAGACTCCGACTTCGCAGGCCCGCTCCGCGTGGACAAATAAGTTATGTATCGCGTAGGTTACGAAAGGATATTCGTCCGCCTCGAAACCGCCGGGGGAGACCATCAGAGGATCTGCTGCAAGAATGTGGTCCATGCAGAGACCCTTTAGCATTTCATGCCCTGTACCAAAGGCCCCAAAGTTTGAAAGGCCAGTCCATTGATATTTCGTGGAGCTTTTGCCGAGTAGAAAATCACGAACGGATTCATGGATGAACTGAACTGTTGGAATGTACTCGTAGTTGTAGTCCAACCGGACCTTATGTGGACCTGTCTGCCTTGGCAACGTTTGTTCCCGTGGTTCCTTTAATTTCGGTCGTCGAGGCAGGTGTGAGTCGGCGACAGTGGTACCTATGGGACGGAGTGAAACTGCCGCTACTTCATCTGTCCAGTCCGATTCATAGAGGTGGCAGTTCTCAGTGTCCGGACAGCTTCTTCGGTGAAGCTGAGCACTTTGTGATACGACAAAATCTCTTACACGATCGGACGGATCCTCTCGAGGCACATGTATCGAATGCAGACCATCATCATCTTCTTCAGACTCCGAAGCATCATCTTCTTCAAACTCTGAACCATTGCCTTCACTAATTTCAGCCACTGGGTCCGAGTCGTAAGATTCGGTGATTTCGCGCTCATCGTATTCATGATAATCAATGGAAGAACCCCAAGCGCCTCTATTATCTTTGGTCCTTTCAGACTTCGGACCGCTTCTTTGGCGAGAATCATGATCGTGTTGTAATGAGCTGGGCCGCGTGACCTGTGCCAACCCACGAGAAGCATTATCCACCCAGCGCTGTAGGTCCTCTGGGGACATGGGGGGCTCATTGAAATCCCACCGCTGAAGGGGAGATTTGGGTTCCATCGCTCGGATTGTCGCGATAAAGAGCTCGGGCGGCTTTAGAGGACGTGTAGAATACAGAAGTATTTGGAGACATCGGATGGTCTCTTCCATGTCCTTGTTGTCCTTCGTTAGAATGCTCTCAAAGACAGAATGCAAATCTGCCGGGATCTCGTCGAGTCGTTTGCTCAAGGCCATCACATTTCCTCTGGCATACTCTCGGTTCAGGATATCGACGACGAGAACAACCCAGAGGAAGATACCGGAGCATTTCCGCAATAGCTCCGCCTTGATGTCATCTACACGGACGGCCCCGATGTGAAGTTTGGCCTCGATATACCGAGCTATATCTTCGTTATGCTTCTCTTGACGCTCTAAGACCACATCGATTCCCTTCACGGAGGTGACTGACGGATAGTGTCGGCTGGCAAAACATATCTTGAGATCGATGGATTGATGATCAGCCAAGTCGGCTAAGTCTTCAAAAAAAGATATCATCTTCCGGACTTCATTCTCATCGCACTCATCAAGTGCATCTATCCAAATTTCGATGGGTTGGTGCAACTGTGTCCATGCTAGTTGAACTGCCAGTGCAAATGTCTGAGTGAGTGACTCGACGGTCCAGTCGTTCTTGAGAATGTACCCGGTTCCGGTACTATCAAGATGATCTAGACATGGCCAAAGACCCTCTCTGGAATGGAGTAGGGTATATAGCAGCACCCTATAGTAACCGATAGTCGACTGTTCCAGCTGGGAGCCTCTTGCGTTGAAGAAAAACGACAATACGATGCCCGGCGATTGCTTCCGCCGTCGAGTTGAGTGCAAATATTTCATGAGTGTCGACTTTCCAGTTCCTGGTTTTCCCTTGATCCAAAGGAACCATGAATTAGGATCGTGCTTTCCGGGCTTTTGCCAATCGTCATATTCTTGCTTTGACAGAAACCACTGACACGTGATCCCATGAGTAGCCGAGATGTTCAGGAATCTTGCGCCAAGCTGATCAAATCTGAGACTTTCCACTAGTTTCTGTTCTGCCTCCTTCTTTTTCTTGAGAAAAACGTCTGGAAGCGCGACGGCAGGTTTGTATACGAGCGGCAGTAGGGGTAATCGAAGCCGACTAGCCATTCTCAGAGGCTGTGCCGCAGACGCGTCTGGCCCGTAAATGCCCATTGAGTAACCCTCTGGGATACCGTCCGGTGCTAGAAGCTCGGGCTCCGCACGGAAAGGGTGATCTTGACAGGCATTTCGATGACGGATATCCTTCAATATGTCATTCAAGCAGCTGGCCACCTTCTCATACTCAGGGTCACTTAAGCCACCATAAAAGCGGCACATATCCATGTGATTGTCACTTATTCGTCGTGGAGTTTCATTCACGGGTGGTCCTAGGCGAGACGAATGATCCTCAACAACCTGAGCCTGGGATTAGCTTCAGCTGGAGAAAGGTGAGGGATAGTCGC